>CALNHX010009220.1:0-17443 GCA_940337035.1 Agriotes lineatus | reverse complement strand
TATTTTAGGTCAAATCACCAGCAGCGTTGCCGCCCTTATTGTTTACTTTCTCGATCTTGACAGCTAATTCATACACAATAGTAAAAACCAAGAAGACTATACTAAGGAGATGCAACTTCCTATGACGGCTGTATATAAAAGCGGCTCTTATGTCGGGGATAGCCGTCGCGGCGCTGTCGACAGCGTGTACTGTCGTTCGAGAGTTGGAAGCGAGCTAAATTAACCTGTAATCGCTGTTAAAAGTCAGTTTACGGTTGTTAATCCAATGGAGTGTCGTTCAAGTGTGTTATTAATTGTTAAAACATGGTCCGAATTTCCAGTTACACTCAGCAAATGTTTGACATTGACAGTTCACGAGTTTTGTGAATGAATAATTGTACACCACGGCCGCCTTACTTGTCAGCTTTTAGCGGTCCGCTTCGAAACGGGAGTTGCGTGTCCTTAGTATAGTGTTCTTGGTAAAAACCAAGAACACTATACTAAGGACACGCAACTCCCGTTTCGAAGCGGACCGCTAAAAGCTGACAAGTAAGGCGGCCGTGGTGTACAATTATTCATTCACAAAACTCGTGAACTGTCAATGTCAAACATTTTCTGAGTGTAACTGGAAATTCGGACCATGTTTTAACAATTAATAACACACTTGAAATACACTCCATTGGATTAACAACCGTAAACTGACTTTTAACCGCGATTACAGGTTAATTTAGCTCGCTTCCAACTCTCGAACGGCAGTACACGCTGTCGACAGCGCCGCGACGGCTATCCCCGACATAAGGGCCGCTTTTATATACAGCCGTCATACGAAGTTGCATCTCCTTAGTATAGTCTTCTTGGTAAAAACATAATGAAATAACATCGAGCCATGACAGTATTTTATAATCTGGCTGTATTATAGGTTTGGCATGTTGCAATGTTGGGTAGTTCCTGTCGTATAAAGGCAGCATTTCTTTCTTTAAATAACCTCAATAAACACTAAACAAGTAGCTCTATATGATCATTTTTAGAATCATACGATTCTATCGCATAAGGCAAGGAGTATGAAAATCCCAGTAATTTACCTACTACGCAAGAACTTGGAGAAAGCATGAAGGACATCCATGAATTTCCTACAATATTTATTGAACAGCACATGAGATCTCATACTTGAGTAAACGGTACAGTTGCTCGTATTGTGAATACAAAACAAAGCATAAACCTCATTTAGTCGTATATATGCGGAAACATGCAGGTGAAAAACTATACGATTAATCTGAATGTGGATACACGGCAGTAGAGATACGTAGTTTACTTAGATATATGCGGTCTCACACAGGAGAGAAGCCGTATGTTTGTCCCTATTGTTAATACAGAACAACACGGAAAGGTAATTTAGTCAACGATATCCAATCTCATATTGGAGAAAAACCATATGGCTGTACAGAATGCTCATACAGAACTTTGCAAAAAAGTAGTTTAGTTAGACATATGAAGTGTTATACAGGAGCGAAAACTTTAGTTCTAATTGAGAATACAAAACGGCACAAAGCAGTCATTTAGTTAGACATATGCAGTCTTACACAGGAGAAAAGCCTTTTTGTTGTACTATTTGTGACTACAAAGCAACGCAGAAAAGTCAGTTGGAACGACATATCTGGTCTCACACGAGAGAGAAATCTTACGATTGTTCTAATTGTGAATACACAACAACACAGAAAGATGATTTAGCTAACCATATCCAGTCTCATATGGCAGAAAAACTCATTGTTGTACTGAGTGTGAATACAGAAATTTGCATAGAAGTATCGATAGTTTAGTTTGACCACCAGCAGCCAGTACCAACAGCACATCTAGTTAACAATTATAGAAAAAGCCGCAAAATTGAATAACTCGTGGGTGTTTGTACATTGCTAGACAACTCGTAACTTCATTAATAATAGAGATATCAAAAAAAAGCTTTTTTTTAATGCCACTATGCAGCCTACATTGTCAAACCAACTTAATTCACGACCTACTAGTTTTTCGTTCGAAAAATACAATTCAAAAATATTTTATTGTTCCATTTAAAAAACTTAGTTGCCAATTGTTTTCATGAGGTATTTTTAAAGACAAGTGGAATTTGTTTTGCATATCTTGTTCAATTGTTAGTGATTTTGCATATGTCATGACTTTCTTTAGGCAAATGATTCATTTTAATAAAAGAATAAGTTTCAAAGTTTTAGTTTAAGCATGCTATCATAAAGTATTTTCAGTGCTGTTTTAAAATGTCTAAAAATATAGAGGGTGTTCTATTTAAAAAACCAAAATTGCGTATTACTAAGCAAAAATTAGCTGAATACTAGCATTTCAGACAAACGATAGTTAATTACATTACGAGTCCGGTAGTCTATAACAACACTGATGAAGGCTTAACGCACCGAGTATTGTATTAAATTCTTTCGCCAACATATTTTTTTTCAAGCTGAACCTATGTTAGGATCCTCGATTCATAAAATTAATTTTAAAAACCAGGTGTGATACACTCACACAACTTTCTTTTACAGTGATCTTATAATTAGTCAAAAATTTAATTTTTAATTTTTAAGCATTTGTCAAAAACTTTCAAAAATTACAAATTCTACAAAAACGGTACAAAATAGAGCGTTAGTTGAAGAGACAAATTTTCTCTAGAATTTTAAGGTGAATTCAAAAATGTAATAATATACCGGGTGTTTTATTTAAAATAGGAGTTAATAAAAAAAATAGAAAAAAAAACAAAAGAAACCCACTTTAGAACTATTCAACTGGAAAATCACCTATCTCACATCAATACACATTAAAAATGTAAGAAAAATGTAAAGTTAAAAAAAATCGTTAGAGCCGTTTTTGAAAAAATCGAAAAAAACTGAAAAATCCCAAGAGTAAACACCTACTTCCGGTTATGCGATTTTCTTCAAAAGCTTGCTGTCTCATCTACATAGTACACAAAACTTATATATGAAGTTTCAACGCCATAGCTCTTTTCGTTTTTGAGATATTCAGTTCACAGACAGACAGACACACAGACAGACCAATGAAAAAAAAATATGTATTTTGGGATCAGGAGACTCTAAAACATAAAGATCTGTTGAAAACTCAATTTCGAATTTTTGGGGTGAATCCAATACTTTATCGTAAAAGGAAGTAAAAAATGGTATCAAGTTGACTAGTATCAGTGAATCATGGGTTGCATAACTTTGTCACCAGCATTAATAATGTTTTAATTTGATTTCAAAGTCAAACTTTACATCAGATGTACCGCAAATATCTATTCTGATCCCCTATTTAACAATAATAATAGTAATACTGCATTTTAGTTGTATTTAATTAGAAATAGAAAATAATAGATAGGCAACACCTTTAACAAGCGCATGGTTTTCACCGAACTTGATTTTAAAAACAATTTTCTACGTTTTAAAATGGGTGTGCACTTTTCCAAACATCGGGAAAGGTAGATTTAAGTATCTCTTCAAGCATTTGCTTATTTCCATATTAACTCAAGCAAGTTAAATAATTTGGTTTAAAATATGTATGCATTTATATTTATTTATTAATCAAGAAGTAATTATTATTATTATTGCTTTTTTCCCTCCATTTTCACCATATTTCCTAAGATATACGAAGTTGGTGTTAGAGACATTCATATTCTACCTTTTGATGCTCTATCAGAATTTGAAGTCAAATTTTGAAATTCCAAAAGTCGCACATTCTTGCTGACGTTCTACTCCATTGATCATCAACGACCACCACAATTGAATATAGCTGTAGATTATACTCCGTACATAAGTATGGTGAAATAAAAACAAAAATCATTGGAAGGATTCGATAAGTGGATAGAGGAGCTGATAGTATTCCAAAGAAGCCAAAAATTCCAAGAACACTTAATAAATATCTGGTGTGATACACGCACGCAACTTCCTTTTACAGTGATCTTATAATTATCCAGAAATTTGAACCTGTAAGATTTTGTTCAGGGGATTTCAATATGTAGCCCAGTCAAATGTTACATCGGAACTTACATTAAATGGGGTATTAATAATTTTTGGAGAGGTGTTTCGGACTATTACTGGGACTACAAATCCAGATTTGCAACCCTCAGAAACCTGTGCTCGCTGAATGGCGGTCGAAAAACAGCGACTTTTTAGGACTTTTCTCGGTTTTTTGACAAGATCTTCTAAACTATGCGTTTGTTGGAAAAAATCTTTCACAGCTTTTTTAAAGTAAATTAAATTTCCTACAAATTAAGATTAAAATCGTGTTTGTAAGTTTTATAGTTACTGAGATAAGGCTTTTCAAAGATTGATCTTTTTTCCAAAAAGTGAAAATTTTAAGTTTTCTTCGTGCTTCGAGTTGGGATACCGGCAAAATACCACGTCCTACAGAAAAATCAAAAGCATAAAAGTTGTAGGAAATTTAATAAGCTTTAATTTGAGCTAAAGCTGGTCTTTGTATCCCAGATAGTCTCGTCAGAAATGACAAAAATCGACAAAATAAAAAAAATGCGTTTTTTAGTTGAAAGTTGAGTAATATCGTTTCCTTCACCAACACCTTTTTTAATGTTTTTTACATATAGGCGGAAAATGTCCTATAACTAAGTTTAGAAAGTATATATGTAGTATATATAACCAAAATTACAGTCTGCAGCTATTTCATCGTGAATCACATCTGGGCGGAGGAAGACTTCTGCTTGCCTGAATAGTGCTGGGTTGTTGAGGAAGGTGTTGACAAATTTGGTTCTGCCCTGCCAGAAAGGGGCAGAGGTCGTGTCGCAATCGCTAAAATCGTGAAGAAACATAATTACTTCAGGAGAGTAATTAAAGGTCCCGGTGGTAAACGATGTAGATGAATATTGGACGTCTGGCTCCCCTCTTCTGCCTTTCTGGAGGTAGATGTTGTATTTTTTAAACTTAAACTAACTAACAACACCAGCAGGTCCACATCTTCCCCGATAATTACAACCTTCTCAGAAGATTTAGCTTTCGTGATGGCAGCTCTAATAATGTCAGCATCAGCGTCCTCTTCTGAAACTGTCACCTCAACATCTTGCTGCTCAAATCCAATTTTCAGTAGCTCTATCAGCCTACGCTTATTAGTGTCGTTCGATAAGAACTTCTGGTAGGACAATGTCACTGCAGTTGAGGGCGGAGTATCGTCTGAGACGTTCAGCGCTTTTAGTACTTTTTTGAGAGACGTCCTCCGGGTATCCATCAAAGACAATGGCTACATCTGTCCAAAATGGTTTTTCACAAAATTTATGTAGCCGTCAATTATGGTCTTTACTGATGTGTTTCGGTGCCACACATATTTGTGGAGTAAATAGCCACCATCAAGCACGATGTGGGTATAGGCGTCTAGGGAGATGTTGGTAGTGAAAGATGTGAAACAAGGATATAGAGCTGACTTAGTTCCCTTCCCCATTCCATCTTCGTTGAAAAAAGTTATTGGGTAAGGGGCCAATTCATACTTGAAGTGGGCTTTCAACTCTGCGTCGGATTTTTTGGTGATGCTATCTCGCTAAAATATTGTGAGAGGGTCAATTTCAATCTTCTTATTAGTGATTTGTATGGAATTATTGACGCTTGCCAAGGTAACAACTTTGTCTTTACGTTTGAATCCAACTCTCCCAAATGTCTGGTTTTCTATGTTACTGTTGTAGTAAATTAGATTAATACTAGTAGTTCATGTGACATGTAATAGGGGCATTGAATAAACTGCATTATTCATAACACACAACATGGTGACAGCGGTGGTGCTTTTTTAATTCAAAGGACTGGACAAAAGTGAATTAAACTAGAGGAAACCACCTGAACCAAGAGAACCGCTCAAGGAGAAGCAAAGCAGCAGAAGCAAAACCCTGATCGAAGCAGAACCAGGTACGAAAATTAATGCAAGCTACGCGACAGTTTTAGGAACGAAGTTAGGCGTAAATGCAAGACGAAATCGCACAAATACATACGACCTAAACAGCGAATAGTTCAAATAAATCATATGGAAAAATGTCAACATTACCATGCCCGCAAGCACTGAAGGTGAAAAATGGACCTGAAATGAACGAAAATTGGAAATATTTTCGGCTTTCTTACGAAAATTATGCCATAGCCACAGACTTGGTGAGTAAACCACCACACGTACAAGTTGCTACTTTGTTAACGTTACTAGGGCAAGAAGCACATAAAATCTATGAAAACCTGCCGCTACGAAGCACTGAAGTTTTGGATACGACCAAAAAAATATTGGATGCGTTGGAAAAACAGTTTCAGCCTCAAAACAATATAATATACAATAGGTACGTGTTTAATTTATTGAAACAAGAGGAAGACGAACAAGTAGATTCATATATAAATCGACTGAGGGAAGCAGCCAAATCGTGTGAATATGGATCTTTAACCGAAGAACTCATACGAGATAGACTAGTGTTAGGCATACAGGACAATAGTGTACGCAAAAAACTATTACTGGATACAAAACTAACATTGGAAACAGCTATGACAATGTGTCGAATCAGCGAACAAACAGAAACTCAACTAAAAGACATGCAACGGAACAAATCTGGGGAAGCGACCAATAAAATTAACCAGGTAAGTAAATACAATAAAGCAAAGTGCAAATATTGTGGTACAAAACATGGTAAAACAGCAACACTCTGCCCAGCATTTGGAAAAAAGTGTAAAAAATGCAAGAAAAGGAACCATTTTATGGAAGTGTGCAAAAGCACTAGCAAGAAAGAAAAAGTACGTCAACTAGAAGATACGGAAGAATCGAGTACAGAAGATAGTTCTACTGATTCAGAAACCCAAAGCGTGTATGCCATTACAAATAAAAACGACAAAAAGAAAGAACTATTCACAAAACTAGTACTGCGAAGAGGTGCTACAGAAAAAACTTTTAAATTTCAAATAGACACTGGTGCAACCTGCAATGTTATGGAATGGGAAAGTTATAAAAAACTGACTAAGAAAACAAAAGAAAATTTAAAGAAGTCAACTATTAAACTCAGATGTTTTGGTGGTCAATTAATTGAACCAATAGGTCAGTCGCATGCATATGCTAAATTTCAAGGTAAAGAATGTAAAATTCAGTTTCAAATCATAGATACTGAGAACAAACAAGCTCCATTATTATCTGCTGAAACTTGTAGACAGTTGGGTTTAATTACGATAAATGCAAACTTGTGTAAAATAGATCAAATAAATATCTTAACAAAAAATAATTTGACAGAACAGTATCCAGATGTATTTGAAGGTCTAGGAAAGATACCAAAAAAGTATCATTTAGAAGTAAACAAAAAAGTAGAACCAATGAAAGATCCACCACGAAGATTACCAATACCTATCACAGAGAAAGTGAAAAACAAATTGGACGAATTAGAAAAACAAAAGATAATTACAAAAGAAACGGAACCCACCGACTGGGTGAATAGCATGGTAGTAGTTAACAAGAACAATAAAATGCGCATCTGTTTGGATCCAAGAAATTTAAATAGAGCATTAAAACGCTCAATTTATCCAATGCTGACAATTGAAGAAATGCTTCCCAAGTTAACAAATGCAAAAATATTCACAGTAGTTGATGCTAAACATGGATTTTGGCAAATTGAATTGGATGAAGTAAGTAGCAAGATGACGACATTCAATACACTGTTCGGTAGATATCGATGGAACCGGCTTCCGTTTGGTATTGCACCGGCACCTGAGGAATTCCAAAGACGCTTACATGAACACACCCAAGATTTACCAGGAGTAATTGTAATAGCTGATGATATCTTAATATATGGTGAAGGAAATACATATGAAACGGCAGAACGCAACCATGATGAAAACATTAAAAGGCTAATGGAAAGAGCTCGGAACATAAATTTAAAGTTAAACAAACAAAAAATCAGATATAAACAAAAAGAAGTTAAATATATAGGACATATTCTAACAGAAGGAGGTGTTAAAGCAGATGACGAAAAGATTAAAGCAATCTTGAACATGCCAAAACCTACAAATAAAGAGGAGTTACAGCGCTTCTTAGGATTCATTAATTATTTAATGAAATTTATGCCTGATTTAGCTACAATATGTGAACCGTTAAGACAATTATTGAGACAAGAGTCAATATGGCTATGGACACATGAACAAGACACAAGTTTTAACACTCTAAAAGAGAGAGTAACAAAAACACCAATTTTGAAGTACTATGATGTACTTCAAGATATAACATTACAATGTGACGCGAGTGAATATGGTGTGGGAGGAGCATTAATCCAAGAAGGACGACCTGTAGCATTCACCTCAAGGACGTTAACACCAACGGAACGAAATTATGCTCAAATTGAGAAGGAATGTCTTTCTATCGTCTACACCTGTTTAAAATTCGAAAAATATATATGTGGAAAGAACTTAATTACAGTAGAAACCGACCATCAGCCACTATTATCAATATTTAATAAATCGATTCTTCAGGCTCCGAAAAGACTACAAAGAATGTTGCTTCGGTTACAAAAATATAACATCAAGTTAGTATATAAAAGAGGCAAAGAAATGAAAATAGCTGATCTTTTATCAAGAACTGTAGACAAAACCAAGTGGAACAAGAAACATGAGGACAAGGACACTATAATCTATAAAATCTCGGAAGAATTTGAGAATATAAACCAACTAGCAAATTTAAACGTAACGGATACAAGACTTATACAAATACAAAAAGAAACCAATAGCGATCCAGACCTACAAGCTTTAGGAACAATTATAAAACAAGGATGGCCAGCTAACAAAGAACAAACTCCTTGTAATACCAGAGAATATTGGAAAGTAAGAGATGAACTGACAATACAAAATGGAATAATTCTTAAAGGACAAAGGTTAGTGATTCCGAAAAGTATGCGAGCAGAGTTATTGAAAAAAACGCACAGAAGTCATCTGGGAATTGAAGCAAGCAAAAATAAAGCTAAGGATACATTATACTGGCCACATATGTCAGAAGAAATAAAAAATATTGTTCAGCAATGTAAAATTTGCCAACAATACTCGACAAAACAACAAGCAATGCCCATGCAAACACATAAGACACCAGAGCTTCCTTGGCAAAGAGTTTGTGCAGATATATTTACAATAAAGAATCAAGAGTATCTGGTAACAGCAGATTATTATTCTGATTTTTGGGAACTAAACAAATTAAAGGATTCAACATCGGAAACCATAATAAGAAAATTAAAGAAACATTTTAGTAGGCATGGAATACCACAAATCTTAGTGACCGATAATCAGACTTCATTTTTTAGTAAACAATTCAGAAAGTTTACTCGAGAATGGGAAATAAATCATACAACTATATCTCCATATAACAGTAAATCAAATGGAAAAATAGAAGCAACTGTAAAGATTGCCAAGAAAATCATTAAAAAGACGCAAAAAGAAGAAACCGATATGTGGTTAGCCATTTTAGATTGGCGAAACACTCCATCACATCACATGGATGCCAGTCCAGTACAACGGCTAATGAACAGAAGAACAAGAAATTCTATTCCAAGTGCACCAGAATTACTGAAACCAAAAATTGAAGAAAAGGTAACCGACAAAATCAAATACAAAAAACAACAGTATAAAAACGAATATGATAAAAAAGCTAGAGCTCTACCAGATTTAGAGGTTGGTGAAGAAGTTTACATGCAACCCCTAGCAACAGGAGAAGTATGGCAAGAAGCAAGAGTGAAAAACAAATTAAGTTCGAGATCATATGAAGTAGAAAAAAGTGGTACAACATATCGACGGAATAGAGAACATTTAAAAGAAAAAATAGATGGAGATAATGCTCAAAAAGAAAGCCAGATGATAGACATACAAAACACACAAATAGGACGACAACGTACAATAGTGGACGAGGGAGAAGACATAACAAAAACAAACGACATGGAAGAAGAAAGAAGTCCCAGATACCAATCGCCAGATCCTCGAAAGACAGTCGAAATAGATTCAACCAGCATGACGTCAAGAAGCGGACGAGTGGTGAAGAGGCCGGCTCGATATTTAGATTAGGATACTTATATGTTGTTTATTGGATACTTATGTTTTGTTTATTGTTTAAGAATTATGTAGTTATTATAAAGGGAAAGATGTTGTAGTAAATTAGATTAATACTAGTAGTTCATGTGACATGTAATAGGGGCATTGAATAAACTGCATTATTCATAACCCACAACAGTTACCACTCCTTTTGTTCCCAGTTCCTTGGCCTTGTAACAATTGACTTCATAGCCTCCAACAATCCCACTGCTAATAGAAACAATTTTGTCAGTAACAGGGAAAGGGGGATGGTCCTCAAACCAATGTTTCAATTTGTCTGCATCTTGGTTGTCACGAACAATTCTTGAGACTTTCATATCAACGTGTGCTGAATGCTCTTCTGCAGTTGAACAAGAGACGTCACAAAAACTTTCTACTTCTTCACAAATGTTTACCATGTACACAGTTCCAACGGTCTACTCTGTCAACACGCTGCTGATAATCCCACGACTTATCAACCCTCCTTTGCTTTTCACGGACCTCATTAGGGTTTGTTCGATGGTTACGTCTCGCCAGAGGCCACTCCAAAATTTGTCAGTACAGCAGATGGTACAGTATCCTTGAGTGAATTTGCTGAACTCAGAAAGGATCATCCTTTTTTTGAGAGCTACCATGTCTTGCATGTATAGCCGCGCACTTTTTGGGTAGAAAAAATGGCCTGCTGAGTGAAAGAATGGAAGCATTTGACCCACAGTTTGTAAGTGAAGCTTCCAGTCGCCCATACGCTCTGCCTGGATGAACTGTTTCATAAGAGTAGTGAGATGGAAATATTGGATCCATAGCTTCGAGGTTGGACCATTCATTTCAATTTTTTGCAATGCACTTTTGAACTTGGTCTGTAAGGCCTGGAAAGATTCTGTTTTCTCAGCCTTCAGCACACTAGACCTCTGAGATTTATTGAGTAATGTTTCAATATCTTTTTGCTCGTTCTCTGTGAGTTGCGCTTCGTTAAAATCAGTTTACATAATACTAGGTGAGCTATTGTGTGCGTTCTAACTGCTCTTGCATATGCGTGACCATTCAGCATTTTATCCACGCTGTTACTTGTAATAGATTTCCTCAAAGAGCTCCTTCAATCCACTCCCTGCCATGATAGCTCCAATGCAACCCATAAATGGCATAAGAAGATGGAAGCCCCAAGTCTTACTACAACATTGTTCAGCTCATTACTCCCATGGGTGTTCTCAATGATGTCTCGTGCTTTCATGTAGAGAGGCTGATCAAAGCTTATTAAATTCTCTACAACTTTCATGCTCTTGAATTTTCTGTAGGACGTGTCATTTTGCCGGTATCCCAACTCAAAACATGAAGGAAACTTAAAATTTTCACTTTTTGAAAAAAAGGTCAATCTTTGAAAAGCCGTATCTCGGTAACTATATAACTTACAAAAACGATTTTCAATCTTATTTTGTAGGAAATTTAAATTAATTTAAGAAAGCTATAGAAGATTGTTTCAAACAAACGCAGAGTTTAGGAGATCTTGTCAAAAAATCGAAAAAAGTCCGAAAAAATCGCTGTTTTTCGACCGCCATTCAGCGAGCACAGGTTTTCTGAGGGTTGCAAATCTGGATTTGTAATCCCAGTAATGGTCCAAAACACCTCTCCAAAAATTATTAATACCCAATTTAATGTTAGTTTATGCATTTTTTGTGTAACATTTGACTGGGCTAATGGTTTTAATGTATTGTTTAAATGTTATTGGTTTTTCCTTTACCTAAAGCCAAATTAAACACAGGTGTTTATAGGGTCCCTTGCTGTTGTAATGCTGTATACATTGATGAAACAGGACATTCAGTAAAAAAACTTAAATGCAGTCTTTATGAGTTAGATAGGGAATTTTCAAGGTTTGAAGAAAGATACTTGAAATAAAAGTCCTCTCAAATAGCCGTTTTATGTAATGGTGGTGTAAATCAAAAGTTAATGTTTCTTGCCCCGGATTCGGGATACAGAGTTCAAGCGCGCCTTTGATGCTTGCGCAGCAACCTTTGTGTGGGGTATGTTTTGGTGATTTGTTGACCTTGTTACTCTATCTCTTAGGTCTGTGGTTCTGAGTAGAGCACAGTTAATTTGGTACCCAACTGTGAATGGTCTAAAAACATTTTGATTTTTTTAAATTGAAAGGTCATTTCTAAATGAAAAATTAAATGCTGAACATTTTCTGAGTCCATATGGTATATAATTTAATGCCAAGTATCCGCATGAACCGTAACACCCTTAGTCCATAGCAACCAATAAATAAATTCTTTAGTTATCATCGAATATGTCAATGTTAGATTGAGTTTTAATTTAAAAAGTCTGTAAAAGGCTTTACTCAGAACTTTCTTCGTAAGTATACGTTGTGACACTAAACAATTTTAAAAGTCAAAAGAAACTAGGTAAATCCGTGTATCTGTTCCATTTTTATTAAGGGTAAATTCTGACCTATATGCATATTACTATTTGTATCTATTTCTCAGTTAACACAAAATTTATGTTTCTAATGTGCTCACCTTATACATATTTTACCAAAATTTTCTCGGTTTCATGCCAGGAAGGGATATAATTCGCATGCAAAATATAGTCTTCCTCCAACAAATAGTTTTTGAGTTATACCAGCAACAGACAGACATTCTTAGGGAATTGAGAAAACATGTTTTTTGCCATCTAGGACCTGAAAGAAACCTAAGAGTAAAGTACTACTTCCGGTTTAGATTAAGAACGTAAGTATCAATTTTCAAGCGGATCAATTAAACTGTCAGAGCTGTAGAAAGGACAGAGACTGACAGACAGACACCACTTTAATAGTATCTTATGATCCTGGTGTATAAGTATAGCCTTCTGCCTTTTAGTCTCGCTTCCCTCATGAGTGGAATTAATTTCTTACACTCGGTGCTTATTACGTTTGAAAATAGTAGTTATTTGTAACTATTCTTTTCAAACGTCATAAAAGTGGCGACTCTTGTGACTACACTGTCAAGGTAACAGTGTCACTTTTCTGATTAGGCATAAAAAGTGCTAAATTATCTGCCTAATCATTTAATCATTTAACTATCGGAATCATACATATCAATAATATAATTTAATTATTATTTGTTATTTTCATTCACAGTAACCATGGAAAAATTATTTCCAACGTATCACGATTCTACCTCAGTATTGGTTTCTCACATTCATACAAAATTTTTGTTTTCTGATTTTGTTTCTTTTTTGCTAATAGGTGTTCGATTGAGAATATCCCTATGTATATTTAATTGGCAATTTTTCCATAGCAACTGCGATTATTAATAATCGGAAATTTTTGGAAATTTACGGTAAATTCTATCTTATATGTCACTGTCATCACAAATAACAGTAGATTTTTAGTACCCATATCGATATTAGTTTTGTTATTATTCTTAATAAAAATGTTTACTCTACTGTTTTTTAATTCGTGATATATTCTATCAAAATATACACGTGCATAACAAATTTCGTATAGTAATTTTGCAAAGCAGATATTTTTTCTAACAAAAGGGTGTTTGCTTCCAAGACAATAACCCTTTTCCTTCGTGACTTTTTCAGTTGGCATGCACCCATGCTTCTATTGAAAAAATAGTTGCAGAACTGTCTTCCAAATATTTCTGGAATTTTTTAAGCACTTGTTATGTTTCAACTGATAATAAAATTATAGTGTACCATGAGTTCCTTTTAAAAGTATACACAGTATACTCGTATTTATACTAAAAAGAAAAATTCCCTTATTTTTTATTGTTTACCCTATATTTCGGCAACCAATTATAGAGCAATCTTCAATTTTAAGAGATTTAATTTAAACAAATAGCGTGCTGTAGCAAAAATAAGGGAATTTTTCTTTTAGTATACATACGAGTATTACCTATGTATACTTTTAAAAAGAACGGATGGTATGTATTTGGCTCTATGTGCTACCTGCCTCTGCAAATAAAGCTTCATTTTTGCTCATAGTATGTTCTTATTTACATATTCAATTAAATTTAACCTGGTTATATATAACTTTGACTAACAACCGCCTTTTAAAAACCACCTGTAGACATGGAAAATAGTTCGTATAATCCGTGCCGAACTTTACTACCTCAGTGGTGGAGCCTCCCTATTTTTATAAATAGCTCTAGTAGAATTCGTGCAAACATCTGGCAACCATGTAGCATATTTGACTTCATTTCTATCGGCGCAGTAAAAGTGCGCACTGGTGGGGACGTAAACTGCAAGATTACCAAAATGATTAATCCTCATTGTTTTCCAGAAAATAAAAAATATTTCTCAAATACAGAACTTAAAAGTAATGGAAGGAATATAACTCAATAAACTAAAGGTAGTCCTTAGAAAAAGGTTAATTATTGACTACAACAAGTGCTCGAAGTGTCCACCACTTTGCTGAATACACAATGCTACTCGACGTTTCATGTTGTCAAAATGTGGTGCAACATTGCAGGTGTTATATCGTTGCATTTAATTCTAATGCACTCCATCAGCTCTTCCAAGTTATTAATCCTTTCTTTGTAGACCTCATTTTTAAGATGTCCAAAATGCAGTAATCTAATGGAGTAAGGTCAGGTGAATTTGCTGCCCAAATCCCTCGACTAACTACTCGATTGGGAAAAAACTGTTCGAGAAATTCTAAATTTTCTTTTGTCGTATGCGCAGTGACCCCGTCCTACTGAAAGTAACCACCATTAAACTAATCGGGGTGCAGTTGATCCAAAAAGGGCACTAATAGCTGTTCTCTATAACGTTGACCATTTATGTTGTTATGAAAAAATATTGGTCCTATGATCCAACGACTTGACACAGCTAACTATATTCCAACTTTAACAGGGTGTAAAGGAGCTTCAACATAGTTATGTGGATTATCGACTGACCACATTCTGTAGTTCTGTTTATTTACAAATCCACTTAAATGGAACCAAACCTAGTCACTAAAAAAACTTAAATCAAGAACATCGTTGTTGTTTAAATTTTCTTGGAAAAAGTTGCAGTAATGTATTCGACTAGCATGGTCCCTTTGTCGAATTTCATGTACAACAGACACTTTATATGGATGCATGTGCAGTCGCTTCTTCAAAATGTTATAAACAGTACTTCTAGGGACATCTGTCTGAGCTGAAATACGACGCACTGGCATTTTCGGTTTTCTACGACAAGAGCATCGACATTTTCAATAATGTTTGGTTCAGTGGCTGGCCTTCCGGTAGACTTGCCTTTTTCTACACTTCCTGTCGCCCGAAATTTTTCAACAACGCAACGAATGTGGTGCAGCAAAACAGTTTCTTCCACAATTCTGTTAGGAAACTGCAGTCGAAACTGCTGCTTACAAGTCGCATAGGAATATTGCCATTCCCCATTTATTAACTGTCCTGATCGAAAATATGCCTCAATAATAAAAATGTTTTCCTGCACTGTGTAGATTTTGTATTCTATTAACAAATATTTTATAATTAAAATATTTGAAGTGAATATTTACTTTTTTTGACAATTAATTAATGACAGCTCTGGATAATGCAATACCAATAACAATCTAGTGGCACATAAAAATTTACATGTAAACAAATTTCACAGGTAACTAGATGTAATTCTTTTTTACACACTCTGTATTAAGTACGTATATCAAAATTCAAATCGATATCTCTACATTTGTGAAAATTAACAAAAAATTCAGAAATAAACAATCGAACTTCAAGGGCCTATAACTTCTTACTGAAGGGACTTTGTACTAAAGTATATTAGGCTTAATTGATTTATTATAACATAAAAAATCTATGATTATCGGTGTCCCATTCTTTACCGAACACCCTGTATAATAAAGAACCGTTTAAGGTATGTGCTCTTATGCGCGTTTGGTAGCTTTATACACAATTTAAACATAAAATCTTATGGTTGTCACTAGGTACGAGTATTAGCACTTTCATGGTAAAGGTGACCATATGCAGTTTTTATATATTGCGTTTCGAATAAAAGATTTCGAAAAGGAGAGAGTAACTAATTATTATATACAGTGTGTCTCACTTTAGACGACACCACGCCAGTATTTTGTTAATATATTATTGATTTAAAAAAAATCTTTTTTCCGATTATACCCCTCACTAAATTCTACTTTTAGGGTATGTTACTTTCCCTTTATGGTAAAATGCTAGCCTACTACGATTTAAAATAGACAGCAAAACTGGAGAAGTCGTATTAGGAATTTTTTTGTCAAAAAATCTTATCAATAAATCCTGTTCAGAATTGTTCAACTAAGGTAAATCCGAAATTTTATTAAAAACAAAAAATTTTTAAAATCTTTAAAAAAATGTAAATAACGATTTATGGCATGCATTACATGATCTTCCAGTTTCAGTACGGCAGGAAATGTACTATCAACTATGCAGTTGTGGTTAGGGAATGGTTAAATGAGCATTTTCCGGGAAGATGGATAGATCGTAACAGTCTAGGGTTGCCAGACCTCCTATATTTAGTAGGAGTCTCATATATTTTGTCGCAATCTCCTATATCCTAAAAATAAGATAAAATCTCCTATATTTCCAATAACCTAGAAAAACAGTAAAATTGCTTCTATGGATAATAATAAATATTTAATTTCGAAATTTCGCGTTGAGGGTAGGCAGCGACGCAATTGCGAATTGCGCAGTCAACGACCAACGCCGAACAATACTGAATGTACCGAAGTCGTCACCCAGTATGGCGTCAACTGTAATTTTCTCTTAAGTCGGTTTCTTATTATTTTATAATAATTTATTGATAGGTAATAGTAGAAAATGTGAAAATATCCAATAATTCTGGTTCTAACGACAGTGGCAGTGGTTGTGATCGTACAGACACTTCAGCCAAAAAGAAAACTAAAAAATATTCAGCAGATATGGAAAAGAATGGGAACAAAGTTTTAAATGGTTAACAAGCACCAAAACGAGGTCAACTGAGAAATGTTAAATTTGTTCAAAAGAATTTTCGATCGGAGAACAAGGTCTACACCTCCCGCATCGTCACCTTAGAAATTTCACGCAGCCAGCTCTCGGGTGCAATCGCATCATATCGTGCACTCGGCAGCTTCCAAGACCACTGGTGCGTCACTGCTGTACATTCACCCTAAAAAGCTGACGCCAAATAAGTTTACACTTGACCCTTGCGTCTTTAACTCTATTGTTTTTAAATAGGCTTGTTTCCTGCAAATAATGTTGGTCCAATTGTTGTATTTGCAAGATTAAATTATGTATAAAGTATATTAAAAATAAGCGCTTTCGAAGATATGTACTTTTACTCGAAGTGTACGCTTACCTCTACACTGTATCGTATTGATGCGCAAAGTGAAACTTTTTCTAAGGTTACTACGCGGGAGCTGTAACTCAGGTAATGAGTTTGCAGCCAAACAGTTGAAAAATGACTCATTATTTGAAAAAAAACTGAAGAAA
>CALNHX010009219.1:0-52094 GCA_940337035.1 Agriotes lineatus | reverse complement strand
GTCTTAAATTACATCAAGTTACTCTTGTTTTGAAGTTTATTATACACCATTATATTGATGACATCTAATATTTTAAGACCACCATGTACCATGTACCTTCATAAATGATCGAAAGTTTTTGAATGGTCATTATTTTGGCGCCATTTATTTATGTTGGTGGCACTGTAAGTCTATATCAAATTCGAGGTTATCAGGTTAGGTTTTCCTTCAGTTTTGACACAAACTGATGCAAAACCCATATATGTATTACTTCTATATTGCCTGTAGGGTCTGGGAACGGGCAAAAACATTACGGCGTCGACATAGTCACACTCTGAGTACTACGCGTCTCGTGCGCATGCCTGAGAATTCAAATTCCGCCTTTAGAAGCGAATTTTAAACTTGACCAAGAAGTTCACTTCCCCACAGCGCGGACGACGCTTGCGCACAGCTCACCAAGTACGTAGAAGAGTTGGTTGTCTGTCTCACTTACGCTGTGACCTCCCCACTTACAGGCGCTAGTAATATAGTAATATTAAATATATGGCAAAACCTAACCTGCTAACCTCGAATTTGACATAGACGTACAGTGCCACCAACATAAATAAATGGCGCCAAAATAGTGACCATTCAATTTGTACGATCATTTATGACGGCACTGTATATTAAACATACCTATACAAATTGTCAAAACTCTAAATATTTAAAGAATGCCCCTTTCCTTTATTTAATAACGTTTTCATTTTTATATCTGAAATACTGGAGTAAAATACATACGAGCAATAAACCTTCATATGTTATGCTCTAAAAACATTAGAATAAGATATTTACCTTTCCAAACATTTCCATGCAAGCTACTGCCTTTCCAATCACCATATCTAGTATCATACTCACTTTTTCTTGCAGCTTTTCTTCAAACTTTTCCAAACGATGGTCAGTGTCCGAATGAGATTTTTGTGGAATATTTACATAAGAACTCAAACTGTTACGTCTTGGAGGATCTATTGGTACACGTTCACTTACTTTACGTGCTTGCTGAGGTGTCAACATAAAATCAGTTTGAGTAGTATTATCATTCTTTGACACCTTATCCTTTGCAGCTACTGTATCAACATCTTTTTTTTCTTCGGATTCCTCATCTTCATTCAAATTGGCTTTCCCTAGACACTTTTTACACACAGCTTGTGAGGCCGTACCTAACTCTGCCTTGGTATCCCCCGAAGCAAAAACTGCCTCTGCATTCTGTGATTGTTCCAGCTTGCTTAAAAACGTTTCAAACCATTTTTCGTATTTTTCTTGATCAAATTTTTGTGTTTGTAGTATTTGCAACTCATTCTCAACATGCGTTTTCAAAAGTTCAAATTTCTGCTGTAAATCTGCAAGTAATGTGTTTTCACCAACATTATCTTTAACAGTATAATTAGGCATCACAATAATATCATTTCTAGGTTTGTTCGAGTCATCGAAGTGAATAAATTTCTCGGTATTATTTAAACGCTCTTTAAGCTGTTTTATTTCTAGCTGCAATTTGTCCGTTTCAGCTTGCAACGATGTACCAGCAGTTGCAATATTTGTAATAGTTTCGTGACGCCGTTTAATGTGAGCTAAAAGATATTCTTCTGTTGAAAATGCCTTGGGACATTCATTACACTGGAAAACAGGTATATTTTGCGTGCTTGCTATTTGACAACTTAATGCTGATTTCAACTCCTTCATTTGCTTTTTTGAGTTTGCGGCGTCCTGTCTCAATTCATCTACGTACCGTTTTAAATTCTTTGTTTCCTTTAAATGAAACAGAAATGATTTTTATTATTACTCATTAAAACTTATTATACAAAAAAAATCATCTTACCTCATTATTTTTTATAAACTCCTGTTTTACTAGCACGACAGTATTATCTAAGTACTTCTTACAAAAAAGTAAATACTGTACGGCCAACTGGCTTATCCTGAACAATTTAACAAATGTTGGATCTAAAACACTAGTCTGATCGTTGTCTAAAGTGAATTCTATAATGGTACCGATGTGCTTTTCAATTGTAGGTATGTCTCGGTCTTTAATTACTTGTTCAATGTCTACATGACCTAAAAAGTGTCTCGTTTATAAAATCCATGTAAAATTAGTTTCATACTGACCTATATTTTTATCCAAAGATGGTTTTGCTCTGTTTATCTGGAAGGTAAATCCTAAATCCCACGCTAAGCGCGTATAGTCATAATGCCAACGGTAATCATCTGAAGCCATCCTTAATATTATTTGTTTACAAATCAACCCGGAGATGTTTAACAACTTTAATTCAAAGTGAGGTTAGTGTAAACAAATGTTTGACTAATAAATGTCATTTGTATGCAGTGTTGCCAGGTTGTCTGAAAACCAAAATACCGTACTCCGGATGAGAAATTACTGTATTTTATAGGAAATTACCATACAACTAGAATTTTTTATATTTTACTGAGGACCTGTACACATTTTTGAAATCTATTTTTTTTTTCAATTAAAATGAGAAGCTTTAATATTTTTTTATCGCTTTGGATATCACTATTACTATTACTGGCTGCAATTTTGTACTTCTCACACAGAAAATTTGATAACTAACACAAGGTAAGTTACACTAACTTTCATTTCCTCGATGTACAACCCACACAAATAGTAAGTTATTGAAAATACAACCAATGCATTTAAAAAAGTTGTAACTACCAGACTGCAATAACAACAGGGGGATTACATAGCAGAATGAGGTATTATGTACTACACACACGATCATTGAAAATTAACAGGGTTATCAACATACATATTACACATCTGAAGCAATGTTTTTAGAAGACTTCTATAATTTTCAACAATTCACGCAGCAAAATATATTAGATATATCAGTAAACACACCACACACAAGTATAAGGGATTCAAAGCACACTCACAACGTAACTGACTACTGACGTATTGTGTGTTTACAACTGATCCCTTCAATCTCCGCCATACTGGTGGCGGTGGTGGCGCCACCAACGGTGATGTAAATCGCCAATAGAACTGTCGATGTATATAACACGGCCTCCTGGATTAGTGCGAGACTGACGTCAGTCTCGCACTAATCCAGGAGGCCGTGTTATATAATATTTCTGATCAGGGCCGTAACTAGGTGTAGGCCGAGTAGGACCCGTCTACATGCGCATGCAGCAAGAGGCGCCAAATGGCACTGAAAGAAAGCACCGCCCCCCCATACTAATAAAAAATAAATAAATAAACAAGTGGGCGATTTTACAAACAAATGCATTTATAATATTAACGATTTTAGCCTAAATAAAGCGAATTGCACCCAATCTGGTCGATACATTACATTGTCTTTTGCAGTTTGCATAGAGAATGTTATATGTCTACCAGATTGCAAGGGCGTTTGTTTTACAATTCCCACATTTAACAATCAACGCATTAGAATGATTAGCGTTTTAGCCCACTGCATGGTGGCTTTATTCTAACTACTAGAACTCGTGGCCAGCCTACGTCTGGCCCTGCCAGCGTAAATAAACGGTTAACAATAAAAATGCTTGCTCAAGGCGGCAGCCAGCCTACGTCCGGCCCTGCCAGCGTTAACAATACAATGCGGTCTCGCCATTCGTGCGCGCGCGCCACTTGCTAGCATGCAGGCCGTTCATGCAGCGTGTGCGGGCGCCTGCTTACGCCTGGACGGCCGGCGGCCGGCGATCGGCGACCGGCGGCATCGGCTCTTATAATATAAGATAACATTTTTTGCATTGTTAAAACTGACCGTAATACAGCAGTGGCGACAAACTAGCTTAAATTTTAAACAACTGTTGGAACGGGTTCACCGATTCCACATATTACATATAAATTACATTCACTGCTCTGGGCTCATCGCTGGTACAGTGGCCCATTACAACAATCAGCAGAACATCACATACCGGTTTCGAGAGTTTACTTATTCCACTAATATAGCATTTTTTAGCTATAATCACTTGCCGCTAGAATTTGTCCAATTTAAGCCACTTTCTGCGACCCTACACGATGGCAGCTTTTATTTAAAAAAAAGGGATGATCGAAATCGACATGATGCAAGACTCATTTTAGTTGCCGACAAAAAAAGCTTTTCGTTTTAAATATTATATTGATTACTAAAAGACGGTGTGGCAGTGTGGCTGCGAGTACATAACCTAATTCTACGTTCATATGTTATTACGCATAATAATACATAATTATTTGTTCATATTGTATTATTATAACATATCAACATGCTTTTACTGGCTTTTAAGCGCACCACATAGATGGTCTTATTCCAATTAAAATAATTTTTTTCTACTCCTTTATTAGTAAATTGCCCATTAAGCACTGTTTACTTGATTAGTAAATTCGTTGTTACAAACAGTGTTACGTAATGACTAACACGTAATTTTTTTTATTACGTTACAGTTAGCTTCTGTTGTTTGTACGAAGCGGTGTAGGGATGTGACTGCAGCCTCCTAATTTTTAAGATGGTGTGACAGATGATTTGACAGTTAATAAAATATTTCTTTTTCGTTTAACGAAATGAGTGTGATCGTAGAAAAAGTATAGTACGCAACTCGAGCTATAGAGCAATTACACGCTCGTGGAATTACACACGCGCCGCTACGCGGCTTGTGCGTAACTTTTCCAACTCGCGTGTAATATGCTTCCTACAGCTCTCGTTGTGTAATATACTATTACATTTTTTAAAGTGACTTGTACATAAAAAGTTACAAAAGAAAATGTTTTCAACGTCTTTAATACAAAAAGCGTGCTGCATAGAAAAAACATTTGCTAGATCGAATTATGGTTGAAGAGTCTTCAAAATTATCTAGAAAATACCTAAAAATAGCTTAATGCTGCTAATAATACTGAAACATTTAGTAATGTGAATTATATGAATTTGGAAATCTAAAAAAAAACATTTCAGCCAGTGGGATTTCAACTCGTGTTCACTAATAAATAGGTACATGCTTATCGTTGTGTTATAAATCACGCAGGGGCGTTCCGATTTTGGGCGAAATGCGCCCGATCGGTGCCGATGACTCAGAGAAGCAGGTACACCGCATGTTTATATAGAGGGATTTGTAAAATGTTCTACTGACTACATAATAATATGTACTTAGTTTTTACTTCCCTCTTCTAAAAGACGAAGGAAATATTGTAATCGCAAAAAATCACTTTCCAAGATTTCTTCAGATCTTCACGTTTCAGGACTTTAGATGACGAAAAAAGGTTTTCTCAATTCCCTCTGTCTGCCCGCTACCGATATAGCTCAAAAACGTAATTGTTGGAGGAACATGATATTTTGCATGCAGATTATACCTATGCCTTCCTGGCATTAAATCGAGAAGATTTCGGTAAAATATATACAGGCTGAGCACCTAAAAAAATAAAATTATTTCAATTTTTGTTTTAACTCCAGAACTATTACTTAAATGAGAGTAATATTTTGCACATAACTCAGGGGGGTGAGCACCTTAGAAAATACATTTTTATTTATTTTTGCTTTTATTAGAAATAGATAAAAGTAATAATTTGCACATAGTTCAGACTTTAAACTTGACGAAAATGGGACCCAACAGTTACAGGGTAAATGCAAAAAGAGTCAAGAAGGGGCAAGAGTAAGTGTGTTCAGTTTAATATAGCCTCGATCCGATAGATCCTGGATGGTCAAGTGAATCAGGCGGGTAGAAACGAAATCGTATTCGCAGTCGCTGAGTTGAAATCCCACTACCAGTAATGTTTTTTATTTGAAAATTGATATAATTCACATTAGCAAGTGTTTTATTGTTTCAGTATTATTATTTTCTGTGCTTTATAAAATTGTTTAGTGTCACAACGTCCTCTCGCAAGGCAAGTTCTTAGTTAAGCATTTTACAGATTTTTTAAATTAGAATTATGTTTTATAATCTTGTTATCTTTTCCTATTTTATTTGTGTTGTATTTTATTATGTTAACATTTAGTTGTTTATTTTTAAAGCTTTTGAATTTAAAATGTTGGATTTATTTTTGAATACCTACCTGTGTGTTTTGAATACATTACATCATATAACCGGAGATAAATGTAGAAGTCATGCAGTAACTTTAATATAATTTGTCACCTCTATCGTTAGTGTACTGAGGGGCGCAAAAATTTTGGCTTACCTACAATAAAAGTTTGTCTAGTTACTGCCCTGTTTCTGATCATGTATAGACCATTCAGAAAATGTAAATCAACTACTGTAATGTTGGTTGCATAACCCTGTTCATTTTCAATGACTCTTTGTGTACTACATATTCACAAACCTTGTGAACTGTCAAAACGCTGTCAAGTTGGTACCTTGTTTAAATTCTGTTTTGGAACTTCTGCTTGCTGATTTTGGTAGCACTGAAGTTTTTCACCAAAATTCTTTAATTTTTGTGCATACACTTCAATTGCAATGGAACAGAAACCAAAGAAGGTTTTATTTTTGGAAAGGAGAAAAAAGGCTATAGTAATTATTACAAAGAAAAACTTCGCTTAACTTTTGACACATGTAAAATAATATAACTCTAAATATTACTAAAAATCACTAGATCCGAAGTACATTCCCAAAAAAACTGTAAATTCCAGGTACACTCAGCATATATTTAAAAAAATTGACATTGACAGTTCACGAGTTTTGTGAATGGATAGCAAGAGCAGAGCATTTATTTTGTTTTATATAAGATTATTTGTTTTGTAAATTTTTATTGAGCAGGAAATAAAAAACTATTGTTACTATGTGCATATAGTGCTTACTATGCAACTCCATAAAGCTTCATAGGCAGTAAACAAATATATTCGGCAGTTTGACACTTTGTTGTGTGCACAATAACTACCTCATAGGAAAATGCACCAAATATGTAAATCTCAAAAATTAAAATGTTGTCAAAAAAATCATAATAATTTCATTGCAATTTCAATTCTTTGAATGTTGATCTTGGGTAGGAACATTACCGTACATTTACTTGTGGTAATAATGTTTGTTGTGTATCACGTATTTGGGAAAAAATGACCGCACATATACGGTAATTACCGTACATCTGGCAACAGTGAATTATGTTTTGCAGAACATATAACCTTACTTTTTGCATGTTGAAAGTTATTGCATTTAACAAAGCGATTTTAATAATTTTCTAACTAAAGTAAATTTTCTAATTCTAATTATTCTAAAATAGTCCAGATTAATAATGTTGCGAAAAATATGCATCAGGAATTTTTCAATGTTCTTCAGAAATAGTGCTAAAAAGGAGGTAAAAGTTTAACACAATAATATTAAATGTAAATAATATCACTATTTTCAGTTAAATCGTAAAATTTCTCTATATATGAACTGCCGAACCTTACACAGTGTTACATCGTCACATCAACGAATCGTTAAAAATATCTATTTAGTAGATGAAACAAATGAGAGCAGTCCTAAAAGCAGTCAAAGTAATTGTAACAAATTTTCTGATCGTACTCATAACTGTGGAGAATTACGGACCAAGCATGTCGGTGAACGAGTTGCACTTTGTGGATGGCTGGAGTTTCAACGTATGAATAAGTTTGTTGTTATACGAGATGGCTATGGACATACCCAATTGCTAATTGACGATCAGGTAATCAACAACTGCGGACAAATTACATGATTATTATGTTGCATGAGTTTCAGGATTCAGAGACACAAAAGTTAATAAATGTGCTGCCTTACGAATCGATAATTAAAATTCAAGGAACGGTTTTATCGCGTCCAAAAGACATGATAAATGAGAAACAAGCCACAGGTGAAATAGAAGTGCGTGTGCATTCATTTGAGGTGTTAAATAAAGCCAGTAAGAAATTGCCTTTTAACTTGAGGGAGTTCCAAAAGGCAAACGAAGCTTTAAGGATGCAATATCGATATTTGGACTTACGATTTCCAGAAATGCAGAGAAATATGAGAGTACGTTCTCAATTGTTAATGGGTATGAGAAATTATCTTGTTAATGAATGCCAGTTTGTTGAAGTGGAAACACCTACTCTATTTAAGGCAACGCCTGGGGTAGGTATTTCTTTGGTAAAATTTGTTGATATGTATTATATATAAAAATGTTAATTTAGGGTGCGCAAGAATTTATTGTTCCAACTAGATTTCCAGGACAGTGTTATTCATTAGTTCAGAGTCCGCAACAGTTCAAGCAGATGCTAATGGCAGGAGCTATTGATCGGTATTGATGTAGTTTCTGTTGTGATATTAGTTGAATATGAGTACTGAATCTTAGGTATTTCCAAATAGCACGCTGTTATCGAGATGAAAGTTCACGATCCGATAGACAACCTGAATTTACGCAACTTGACTTAGAAATTAGTTTTTCCGATATGAACGGTGTTATGGGACTTGTGGAAGAATTACTACAGTATTCTTGGCCCGAATTTCTCCAGCCATTACCTCGAATATTTCCCAGATTAACATACAAGGAGGCAATGAAAAGATATGGCACAGATAAACCAGATACGCGCTATGCGTATGAGGTAAATAATATAATAGCTTGCAAAAAATAGTTTTGAAATCATTTGAGAGCTATACTCCATTTACTTCACATCTGCACTGTCAAACTGACATTATGTTGGCACCACTGCTATTTTTCACATTTTAACAATTAAATTACTGTACAGTCTAATAAAAAACACATTATTTTTGAGGTATAGTCAGGACATTTTTTTAAAATTTGACACTGACAGTGCAGATGTCAAGTAAATGGAGTATACTAACTTTAATTTAAACTTAATTCAGACTAGCAAAATATTTATAAATTACCGAACCCTTTAGAATAAATTAAGTAGTAAATCTCAATAAGAAACCGTTTTGATTTCAATTGCAGAACTATGTAAAATGACGTCTTAATTTTACTCACTAAATATTGAATTTGAACCGTGACCGATGTAAAATTTTTAGCAAGCTTTTGCAAGTGAATTATTAAAGAATATAACTGTAGAAAATGCCAATGTGCATATATTTTTGACAAATTATGGCATCTCTAAACAGATTATTTATATAATCACATACTTAATTTAGTTACAGAACTGCACCGATGTACTTAAAGTGAATACCAATTTATTAACAAATAACTTTGGAGCTTATTGTTTGGTATTTGAACAACCGTATATTGCACTATCCAAGTCTACGAAACAAAAGTTAACTATTTTGGCACAAAAATATCCAGAATGCAAATTTGTGTCCAGTAAAATCAATAATATTAATGAATGGATTGCTAAAATCATGCCACTACTGGGCGGAACTGTTACCAATGGATTACGGGCCGCACTAAATCTGCAAGACAACTCTGTCATTTTTTTAGCATATGGAAATGAGGATCATGTGGTAAGAAACATTTTCCTTTGTAGAAACAATTAACAAATTAATCTTTGCAGTTACCCTTACTAGGCCAGGTTCGCGTAGATTACATAAACATCCTACAGGAACAAGGACAGAAAATTAAAAAGGAAGGGATGTATCCCTTATGGGTAACTGATTTTCCTCTATTTGAAAGTGACAACCTGGGCGTCCTACAATCGGCCCACCACCCATTCACTGCTCCTCATCCTGCTGATGTAAATTTGCGTGAAAATTCACCCCTGGAAGTAAGTATAGATACAAGTAATAAGTGTGTATGCATTGATCTAACAAGAGATCAATAAAAAAAGCCAATTAGTGTAGGCTGTGATATGTGTTATACGTTTGGCTGTACTGAAGTGTATTGTCAGTCTATGTCAAAGTCGAGATTTTGCAGGTTAAGTTTTACGTCAGTCTGTGTCAAACAACAAACAAAACCTACTAATCTCGAATTTGACATTGACTGACAATACACTTCAGTACTGCCAAACGTAGAACACATATCACAGCCTACCCTAATTGGTTTTTTTATTGATCTCTTGTTATTTACAGGTTCGAGCTCAAGCATATGATTTAGTGCTTAATGGAAATGAAGTGGGTGGAGGTTCAATTCGAATTCATAACCCTAGCGAACAGGAGCTGATATTCAAGATGTTGAATATAGAAAAGCAGTTTATGCAGCATATGCTCGATATGCTGGCTTCCGGATGTCCACCGCATGGGGGCATAGCTCTCGGACTTGATCGACTGCTTGCCACAATGTTGCACACTCGCAGTATTCGAGATGTTATAGCCTTCCCAAAGACTTTTGAAGGACGAGATCCGCTAAGTGGTGCACCCTCTCCCATTAGTGAACACGATAAGAAATTGTATCATTTGGAGGTTACGGATAATAAAAACTAGTAAATTTATTATTTGCATGTTATTGCAACCACAATATAGAGTTAAATAGTAATATATAATAGTTTACATATAAATTTACTTTACTATTGCAATAATCTGAACCACAAACACATACCGTAATATTGTACAAGGTATCTGGTATACGTTGACAAGTAAAAGGTGCAATAGAAATAGTAAAATTTTCACTACATGATCTCTTAACAATGGAAATGGGTTCGGGTATCAGAATACATGGTTGAGATTGACCAAGTTTCGCTCTGTCGAATACTGTTCTACGATCCAAAGGAAACGCTGTAAAAGTAATTGGCATGAAACTGCAAGTATGTAGACTTTACTCACCCTCGAGGGATAATTTCATGCAGCTAGTAGATGTATTCCTACAGGTGATTTCTTCAGAAGGTTGGCTTGCACAAAAAGCATTTTGCAGTGTACTGCATTCATAGCATTTTAAAGTAAATACTAAAAGTCATTGTTTAATCTCAATATCCAATAAATATGCACGCACGATAAAAGAATATTTTCATTACACTCAAATTTGACCAATAATTAAATAAAATATTAGCACTATAACTTTGCAGCTCTACAAAAAATATGTCTGCAACATTAAAGGAGTTGTAAACTGAATTTGAAAGACTTATTACAAACTAAAAAACAGCTTTCTTTTAAACACAACTTACTAAAAAATCATGTGTATAATATTTTCATCTTACCTCCTGCAATTTTAAAAAATAAAATTATAGTTGAATAAATATAAAATAACGTATTACTGTTCATAAAATTTGACAGATATAGGTATAATATACAGTGTTAAAAATTAAGGTTGACAAAAAACTATAAAATGTAAAGGCCACCTCGCATCATTTTAAATGTAGCTTCCAGATTAGTGCAACATTTTCTAGATTTACAAAAATTTCCCTAATTGAAAATTATGGTTTAACTGCAAATGAAGATATATTTAGAATTATAATATAAATGATTATTCTGGATATTATATTTCTATGAAATGGTACTTAAATTAACTGATTTATTAATATTGTAATAGTTATTTACGTATAGAAGCCCGGAAGAGTAAGATTATGCCCGCAGCCAAAATCTGAGGTCCGACGGAGGAGGGCTTTTATTTGGCTAAGGGCGTAATCTACTTCCGGCCTGAGGTACGTATGTTTTACGCACAACTGAAATAATGTATTCTTGGTAAGATCTGTACAATTCTGGCATCTTTGTTTTTACAGCCCGCAGGGTAGTAAAGTAATATGCGGGCCGTAAACTTACTTCACCGCCCGCGTTTTATACTTTACCGCCCGCAAATTACTTTACCGACCTCCAGGCGTAAAGTTGTACTTTCAGTGATGGTAGCTAAGATGTAAAGTTTCATTTTCGGCCCGGTTGTGCGTAACATAATAATTTTGTTTTTTGTTAAAAAGTTTTTTCCGCAACCGTCTTAAAAGTCATAATTTTTAATGCCAAAATCTGTCATTGAAATTGACGTTTCTCTTTGACACTAAAGTGTATGTTGCTATGCAACACTTTTAGTTCCTAGGGTTAATAGTTACCTATGGTATAAGTGTGTTGTATTACAAATAATCCTCGAGAGAAAAGTTGAGTCTTTTCGAGTGAATTATTTGTAATAACACACACGTGCCACAAAATTTTATCCAATTTTAACTCAATAAATATCCAAAAAACAAATTTTATAATGACAACTGTGAGAAGTCATAGTGACAAATTGGAGAGATCAAATAAATTTATTATTAGTCACCTTTGATTCGTGTTTTACGTTTGGCAGTTCTGAAGTTCATTGTCAGCCTATGTGAAATTTGAGATTAGTAGGTTAGGTTTTTGTTTGTTATTTGACACAGACTGACGTAAAACTTAACCTGCAAATCTCGAATTTCACATATCTTGACAGTGCTACCAACAATACAGTAGTGAGTGACATGGTTTTCACCATGATGTAAAGAATACAAGATGAAACGTTCATGGAGATGCGCGATCATTCAGAAAGTAGAGGGGAGAAATCAACTAATCCCCAATCCCTACTCAGAAAATCCATCATGGCTGCGATCATGGTGTAATCATGGCTGCGATCATATATTGTAGCTGGTACTGTCAGTCAATGTCAGATTTGAGGTTAGCAGGTTAAGTTTTTTGTCAGTCTGACACAAACTGATGTAAAACCTAACCTCAAATTTGACATAGATAGCGTTACCAAGAATACACTTCAGTACTGCCAAACATATAACAAGAATGACAGCATTTTTAAAGCAAATAATGTGGGATAATTCTTTAATAAAATCATAATGGTTCTTGTTCTTGTTCAGTATACAAAAAAAATGTATACGACACACGGCCATATCACATTCTACTTTAGAGAGAATGTGTGAGCTATTCAAAAAATATCTGCCTGAAAATATTACTTTGTCTTCAACTACGGATTCTTGGAGCTCAAAATCTCGCTCAAGAACAATTTTAAAGCTATAAATCTCTTAAGATGTACGTACACGGCACTGTAAATAGATTACACCATTCATATTTACATTAAATTCAAACCAATAGGTCCTTATTCTACTGATATTGCATTTGAAGAATCATTTTAAAACACGTATTTGCCATGACAGCCGCTGTCATTTAAATGTTATCGTGGGCATGTGGCGCCAAAATGGCCAAAATTGGCATTTTCTCAGAAATTAAAACAACGAATTTCAAAAAAATGCTCAGGCCCTATAAAGTGACATTTGTCACACAATTCAGCAGGCCGTGTAAAATCATATATCTAAAAATTGGCCACTTTTAGTAGATACCTATTACGAAAACGATTAAACAACAAACGGCCGATATTACATATAACTGACTTGGATAATTTATTAACCTCGGCCTCAGCCACAAAATGTGTCCTCGTCCGTTATATGCTCAATATCAGCATAATACCGTTAAATACTATAATGTGGGATGTCATGATCAAATTTATAAACTTAGCAGGTGACAGTATATCTAAAACAATTGAAAAAATGGATACTAAAAATACCATGTTGCTACATTGTAAAATAAATCGTTGAAGGTATTATTTAATAGTTGTGGATTTCTTGTTATGGTTGGAAGTAGACATGGTGCTGTAAGATTTAGGCCCTTTAAGGTCGTTATATCTTACATAATATGTTTATATATACTGACATTTGCTTGATCAAGTCGGCCTGCACCCTCGTTATCAAACTGCAAATTCATGAAAAAAGTATAACTTTCAAAACTAGTTTTACAAATTACTATTATCTACGTCAGTGTGTAAAATTGCCTTTTAGTTGGCAGTTTTAAGTTTGTAAAACGACTGTTTAATAACATGTTTTCATTAGTTTACGTCGTCAGTAGTAACGTGTTTAAAAGATTTCATTAGGCACGTTGTCAGTAGCAACGTGTTTTAAACGCAAAATTACGACCGGTTGCTGGTAATCCTAATTTCCATTTAAATTTGTTTTTATATTTACCGTGTTTTCTAGATTCTATCGTAGATAAAATATTGTACGATACACATGCATAAAGCATCTTTAGTCACTCGCGGGGCTTAAAACGCTGGCTCACTCGCGTTTTAACTCTACCTCACTCGTGCCTAAAGAGTAGCTTTACACACTTTTAGTGGTTTCTTTTTAACGCAAAATCGTCAAAAAAAGCACACTTTTTAACTATTGTTACGTTTTTACGTTCGGGCTATTTAAAAATTATACGACGCTTCTTGTATTAAATATTTATTTACAACTATTAATTATTATTATTTACAAACAAACGAATTAACAAGGCAGAACACAAATTACATAAATTAACGAACTACAGGCACTATTTCTAACAACGATACATTTATTTATTTATACACCGGATTAAACATCAATGATTTATATGGCACGAGTTATTTATCTGGCAGCTTCACGCTTTAAAGCTGGATTCGCAACTGAACTGTTATATTCGCTGCCCTTATTTATATCGCTGGGTGATTCATTCCGGAAGTGTCTCGACCCTTCCGGCTTTTGCATGTGTTGACCTCGAACGTGTTCCCGAAAGCGTGAGTCACCCGTTGCACCTGGCTCAAAGGTCGTTCTGGATCAATCCGGAAGGCTGTGAGTCATATGTCCACAGCGGCTCGGCCCAAGTTCGTTACACTATTTTATTTAAATGTTAATTTGACAATTGTAAATTCCGAAGTTCTTTTCGACTAACTTTTGAGTTCCAAGAGATCACTATGCAAAAAAACCAAGTGTACAACACTTTTGAAAGTCCCTCTTTTCATTCATTTGCTTAATTAACTCGGGCTTCGCCCTCGTTAATCAAACTGCAAATTCATGAAAAAAAGTAGGTATGACTTTCAAAACTAGTTGTACCAATTACTAATTTATAATTGTTTTTACGTCTACAGGTAGAATATCACAACTTGTTTGTATGGCATTGTGTAAAATGTGTGCAGCACATCATATTCCACATACATCTATTTTTAGGTTACTATTCAGAATGGCATATACGTTGTTGGTTCTTTTTCTTGCAGCTCTGCCGAAATTAGTGTTGCAATTATCACCACAAAAATTAATCACTTTATCTGAAGTCTTCTTGCAAGTAACAAGAAACACCATGAACCGTAGACGACGGATATGATTCATTATGATAAAATGATGGAGAAATTTGATAAGAGACAAAAAATAATCCAAAATGCATGACTATCTCAAAAAAGATAGCTTGGAAGTCACTGGCATAGGTACTAAAAAACAGGTGCGGTCATCAGTGGGTACTGCACCTCCCCGTATTTTGATTATTTGACATTTGCTTTCATTTTGCTTTTCTCAAAAGATGTGACTATTTATGTTGAAGCTCTGTACCAAATTTGAAATTGATAGCATATTAAATACTTCACTTAAAATGGCATTAAAAAAGTAATATTAATTTTGCTCAAGGAATATGTGGTTAACGGATTGACTTCCTTTTTACGGACACCCTGTATATATACTCTTGTATTTTTGCATTTGTTTCGCCAGTAATGTTGGTTCCTTGAACTCCTAAAATATGTGTATTATACACTCTAGCCTCTTCTATTAATTGTTTTATTTTTCTTCTCTATTCAGACCGTGTGTGTTCAATGAAGCAAATGTTAATTCTGATTTTTTTGAATTTTTAGTTTTTATTTTTTGGTTTTCCTTTATTTGTGCGCTAGTCATTGCCAAATATCTGTCCGGTTTTTCGCTTTTTACTTTTTTGGATTATCTGCTACCTGTAATTTTTGTTTTTTCATAAATATACCATGTCATCAATAATCAATTTTTGATAAAGTAGATTTTTTTCTATAATAATTTTCAAGGTCAACTTTCTAGGGGATAAGTTGCATTCCTGCTGAGTCCCCAGTTTTAATAATGTTGGTACATAGATTTTTAGTTCTTTTCTTCCACTAAAACAATGATTGTCATTTTGATAGATATGTCATAATAGTGGGTAAAACGAACAGCATAGTAAACTATTGCAAATTTATTAATTATTAAACTTACAATATTTGAAAATAAACATAATGAACGTTCCATGTTAAAAAAAGAAATTTGTCAAGAGTTCAAATTAAGAAACTTTGACATTCAAAATTGACACAAAACCATAATTTTGAAAAAGTTCTACCAACACGAAGTATAAAAATTTCCTAGCGTTTTAATCACATATCTGCCAACATTGTAACACTGACAGTTATTATAGAAAAAAAACGTACTTTACAATATTTTCACATTTTTTCCTTTTTGTTTTTCTTTTTCAGCAATTCCTTTTAGTTTACTTTAAACTTCAATTTCTTTTGCGGTTAGATCGTTTTGTTGAATTCTCTTTATTACACTTTCTCACGTTGACTTTCTCGCATACCGTAAATTGTATAGTGCTATCATAACTTAACGTTTTTGTCTACAAGAATTTGTAATAAACTGAAGACTTACAAGATTACCTCCGCTTATACAAATATCCTAATCGCCTAATCCATTTGTTATTCAGGAAATTCCGATTCAGGAATGAGTTGGTGATGGACCAATTCATCATTAGCTTAATATTTTCACCTGACGAAACTGTCGAATATTGTAATAATGAGTTGTGCAGATATTTTAGTACTCACATCTCTTATACCAAGTGTCTTTTATATCAAGGTGTCTATCAATGTATTTTAAACGGTGATCAATTTGGGCCAGCCCAATTACTCCCTAATACTACACAAAATTCAAATATTTCAATGGTATTCATTATTTACATTGGCAAAATTCTAAGTAGGACTTTGACCATATGACCAAAGCAGTCGGTGTCTAAGGTACCTACATGGTACTCTGCATACCTAGACGCAGAGCCAGTAGATATAGGAGAGTTCCTCTATGACTACATTTACACGGTAATTTAACGCTGTTGTCATTTAAACCGTTGTTATTAAAACTCGTGTAAAATGTGCGTTTACACAAGGGGTGTTGTACAGGCGTTAAAGTGTACGTCGGTGTTAGCTAAAACCTCGTCACAGTGTGACCAACTGCTTCGAGATTTTCCATCTGTCACTCTGTCAGGCGCCATCTGTTATTATAAAATTATAAACATAACCGCCATAACCTACAAGATTAATACATCACATCTACTTCTCAGGTAATTTCAATTCAACGGAGTGACGTTGGTGTGGTTGACAACTGTGACTCAGAACAACCAACCGTCTTTACAACTATGTTGGTAGTCTTGTTTCAAAACTGGTGTAAGTCGAAAGTATCCATTTACACGTACATTTTACACCCTCTTACTAACGTCACGCCTCCTGGCAACATAGTGTAGCGTTAGTAAACCGGTTCTAGTAAAACCGGCGTTGTACCCTATTTACACGACAATTTACACCAGTGTTAACAGCAACCGATGTTGTAACACCGGTGTTAGCGGACCGTGTAAATGTAGTCTATCATATGAGTCACTTTGACGTTTGTAACACAATTCCGTCAACGTGACATTTATTGGCAATCCAAAATTTTACTTAAAATTGGCTAGACTGTAAGTCTATGTCAAATTCGATGTTAGCAGATTAGGTTTTGCGTGAGATTTGACACAAACTGACGCAAAACATAACCTGCTAACCTCGAGTTTGACATAGACTTACAGTCTTGCCAGTTTCAAGTAAAATGTTAGACATAACTCAATCAGTCATTGCTGATGGGAACAAAAGTGGCGGCAATGGCGGCATTTTAACGGATCAAAGAATGGCGGTACTCTCCTATATACACTGGCTCTGCCTAGACCTTGTCCATTAACAAACAAACATTATTTACAGAGCTTTCATGATCTCGGTGAACTTAATAACGTTTTCTGAATATTCAACATTCCCAGTAAGCAGAAAAACAATTGCAAATGAAACTATTAATTACATAGATTCTAAAGTCTGGCTAATAGGCAAAAACACACTGCCCAGCAGTTCCAACAGAATGTAGAACCATAAAGAATAAGTACGTATAAACCGTTCAATAGTTATTTGCCAAGTAGGTAGACATGGAATTTTGTTTTTATGTTTAATAAAACTAAAACTCCCTAGAAACTCAGTCTGACACTTTGTCAGAAGCAGCTGTTATGTACAGGAGGCTCACGAAAGTGTCTAATTTGACATTTTGAGGTTAAACATGCAATGTTGCCAGTCCTTTCATACTTTGTTTGCCACTAGGCATAATATTTATGGACATCGGCGTCATGGATATCTATCTGTCAACAAATTGTAGTACTAAAGTAAATATGCCAAAAGTCATTAAAGGTGACACAAAACTACAAATTACAAAGGCTTACAGGCATCATAAAGCCGACAGGCCCGACCTCAGTGAAACTGAAATTTTTGCCCGGCTTAGTGACTTTTGGGATGCAAGTATTTATGCATAAAACTTAATTGTTGCTTTAATTTTCGGCTTTGTACTGTTTTAGATATCTGAAAGAACTAGTATTAGAAATATTATGGGGCGGAACAACTTTGAATTTAAACCTTTTGGCCCACGACCTAAAAATGATACATACTATTTGCAACATACGCACTGAAGAAGTAGTTAACAATGCGAGACAAATTGTGCAAGAACAACCACACATATCTGTTCGCCATTTAGGACAGCAATTAAATGTTTCATATTCAACATCTCATAGGATATTAAGAAGCAATTTTCATTATTTTCCTTACCGGTTGCAAGTGTATCAGGAACTGCTGCCAAACGATCCTCCGGTTAGATTGGAATTTTGTAACTGGTTTATCAATAATTTAGGAAATAACGATAATGCGTTTGAGAAAACTTTCTTTACTGATGAGGCATACTTCTATTTATCTGGCTATATTAATTCACAAAGTATGAGGATGTGGAGCGCTGAGAATCCCAATTTTTATGTTGAAGAACCGCTTCACCCACAAAAAATCGGGGTTTGGGCTGCAATTAGTAAAAGAAGAGTTATAGGTCCTATATTTTTTTAAGGTAATTGAGTGCAGCAAAACGATTAAATTTTATTTTAATAGTTCAAATTTTAGGTTTTCTAAATGCACAACCATATCATACTGAAATTTTGTCGCCATTTTTTGAAGAGTTACGTGACAATGAATTACAAAAGGGTTACATACTTTCAATAAGATGGGGCATAAATTTACTTGGAGATTTTACAAAAACAGAGTTATTAGTCAAAACATATCTACAGTGTGGCCCCCGAGGTCTTGTAACTTAACTCCCTGTGATTTTCTTCTGTGGCCATATTTAAAAAAAATCCATTCTTCAACTTCCACTGGACAATATTCAGCAGCTTTAACAAAGAAGTAATGGAAAAAATTAAGAAATCAATAATAATGGCGTAATATTAAGATTTGAGAATAGAACGAGTTAAGGAGTTTACTTTCTTAGGCACATTAATCTCTGAAAACTTAAATTACACACAAGGAATGAAATCAAGGTTAATAAAAGCATCGAGATGTCCGGGCGCGTTAAGTAGTATAATGTCCTTAAAGACAAATGTCGCGAAATGCAAAACTACGACTTATAAGACTGTAATTTGACCCACAGCTACGTACGCATGTAAAACATGGACGATGAATGTGGCAGACCAAGATACGATAAGTAAGTGGGAGAGAAAAATGCTGAGAAAAATATTTGGAGGGACTCGGACGGATGATGGTTGGAGAAGACTTACAAACGAAGAGGTACAAAAGAAGTATGGAGAGCCAAGTATAGTAGACTTCACTAAAGCTCAAAGGTTAAAATGGTTTGGGCATATATGGAGAATGCCAGATAGAAGAGCTACTAAGATAGTATTGGAAGGCAGAGCGCAAGAAACTAGAAGAAGAGGGCGACCAACGAATAGGTGGAAGGAGGCAGTAATGGAAGACATAGCAAGGAAAGGAATAGAAGACTGGAGAAATAAAATCATGAATAAGGGACAATGGAGACAGATTGTTATGCAATGGGCCTAAAGTGGCTTGTATAAGCTTTATTTATACTGAAAAAATACATAAATTGTAATATTTAAATATTTTTGTATACAATTTATAATTACAATAAAAAAACGACTTTCATTATACCATTATGCCTACTCAACAAAGTATGAAACGTATTCAGAATCAGCAATTTGTCTTTCATGAAATTTATCTTAACCAATAATAAAAGTGGCACAAAATCCAAAACCAAATCTGGCAACCACGTTTTGTACATTAACATAAAATTATCATTTTGTATAAAATGAACATATCCTAACTTTTGTTAATGACTGACAGCATATTTACAGGGTGAAATTCATCACCCTAACATGGCCTCCTATCTGGCAAATAACTATTGAACGGTTTATAGTAAAGATAATCTGTCTTATTTATTAAGCATGGCCTCTGGGGCCCACTCATTACCAGCTGAAGAACAAGACCACAGCATGCCATCAGCACAGGAGTGCGACGGCTTTGTATTTCAGGTGGTATTGGTTCACCCCCCTCCCTCCCACAGATGGTGTGCTGTGAGCACTATTGGTACACTCTCATGCTTAGATTTTGTCCTTAACAAACAGCAACACCATTCATTTTTTATTGATAAACTTTGTGAATTAAACATTTACACCCGCTGGAAAATTCTTATCTTTCTTAATTTGTAGAACAATCTATTTTGGCACAGCTTTTGCCAACAGTTTTTCAATATCTTTGTAGGCTGTGATATCGAATTTGTGTAATAGACCGGTACAGATGATTAATTGTGCCCCCAAAATTAACTCGATTTGCGACAAGTCACACTAGTTGTTGGCACGGTTAACCTACAATCTGAATAATCAGCTCGGTGATAATCAAGAAGCTGCTATATACATTACCTTCACTCCGTTTACTGGTGTCCAACACTAAGAACATAAATTACAAGTTTTCCAACACAGAAATTAAAAAAAATATATCAATAGTATTCTCCATTCAAAATTTATTTCTAGCTGCTCATAACATAAAATTCACTTATATAATATATGACAGCACTTACAACTAACACTAACATTAAGTTTTTCTGGGAATCATTAGCGGCATTACAAAGGTTAGTGTTGCACAAACACAGGGTTATGTTTTGTGCTACTCCTGATACCTGGTTGCACTCTCCTGGTTCAATCTTGAATCGAGTGAACATTCGAGTACATTTCCGAATCACAACAGGTATTGGGGCTGAAAATACAGTCCATGATAACGTTTCTCCATCCCATTTTTTTCTCACTAACTGTTGATTGCTGGTCTTGAATTTGTACTCATATGAAAAGTCTTGCAAAATATCTAATGTTAAATTTGATTATATATAAACACAAATTACTGACCTACTGCTATAATTTTAGTGCAGCTTGAGGATGACATCGGGCACACAGCTATTCGCCTTGGTTTTGTAGCACAGTTGCGATCCTCTAGTGAATTGCACACGTAGCATTGCAGATTGATTACTAAAGTTTAGAAAAATTCAATCATAAATAAATAATCCGTTAATTTAATATTAAATGTTATGGTGTGATTGACAAAAATAAAAACCAACAGACATCTTTGTGACAGCATGGTCAAGTGGTTAGGAAACTGAGCTACATATTGAAGGTAGGTAAAGGGTTTAATGTCCACACTTTAAAAATTGGGTACCGATACTACACTTGTGATAATAGGGAAGTAAGACAGTCATTGATAACATAGTGCTAGCCACATCATCCAGCACGCAGTTAAATGTATGTCAAACAATTGGGTTTGGAAAGAGATAATCCGTGGCCCTGACCGATCAAGTCTCAGACCAGACTCCTCCATGGCGTGTAGTTAACTGAACTCCAAAACAAAATAGTGCATTTGTAGTTGATTTATGTTGATTACAGAATGGTGCAGACGTTTATTCCTTTATCTTTGAATTTTTAAAATTTACTCCTGAATTTTTAAAATGTCGAAATACTAAACATGTACCTAAACAGTTTTTTCTCTTTCAATTATTTGAATAATTAATGTATACCATCTGCGAAGTAGCCGGGAAACAAACATTACATGATAATAATGGAACTAAACTATGTAATATGTAACTTTGCAACAAGCATGAATCTGATCATAAGCAGCACTAACTTTAAGCACAACAAATTACATAAACAAACGTGGATAGTACCAGGCACAAACGAAGCTAAGTAAATTGATCATATACTAATAAACAAGAAAAGATCCAACATGATACAAGATGTACGAACCTACAGAGGTGCAAATGCAGATAGTGACCACTATATGGTAATGGCAACCATAAAACTACAAATGATAGGAAAAAATAAAAATAAAGCAAATGAAAGGAAATGGGCTGGAAAAACTAAATATAGACTCAAACAATAAGATCTATGTAAATACGATAAACGGAAAGCTGGAAGAAATAATAACACGTGTAGGGTTGCCAAGACTGTCATTTTGAACTGAAGACTTCGGGTTTGGCAATCATTCTTCGGGCTTCGGGTTTTTAATAAAATTCCTCGGATTAACTAAAGGTTCATACAAACATGCATTGCGAAAAAAATTACTCCTATGTAAAAGCTCCACAGCGGAAGTGATTGGTAGAAAGTACCCAAAGAGACAAAAATATGATTGTAGGAAATAATATTTAATTTTTTTCAGAAAAATATAGTTTCGTAATAGTTTACGTAACTTCTAAGATGGATTTTAGAAGTTTTATTGTATGGAATATAAAAAGTAGTTTTGTTCTTTAATTCCTGATCTGAGAATTATGCTATGTGTAACGGGCCAGCTGGATCCCTCACCGATAACGTTCATTTTCATGCTTAAATATAAAAGCCAAGTTGTATTTCTTATGTTTTATTACTAGATTTAGTACTTTATTTTATTTAACCAAATGTTCGGAAAGCCAGACGCTTAACGTGTATTGTGAATTTCAGTTTTCTCAACTCATATAAATTTAACAAATAATATGCCAAATATTCTTCTGAGAGCTGCATGGATTTGTTCGACTCGAAAGTATAGTATAGTATACGAATTCGCCCAGGATGATATAAGATAATTTGAAGCGACCTGAAAGAGCCTGGTAGCAAACGTTTGCTGCAAACAGTGTTAAAGTGCAGCGAGCCCGCGTTTGTGTGTGCATGTAAGTCCACCCGTTGTGCTATATTTAAAGACTCATTTAAAGCATCCATTTTGAGAGGCGCTAACTTAAATGTCTTTACAAGGGTTGCACGTGATCGGGGGTTCCCAGAATTATGTACGCCAGGATTGGGTGATGCAATCGAGGCATGCCATTTCCAAGGGTATGCAGCAGCCAGTTCCAAGTAAGATTTTTTGATCTCACCGTAATAAGTTTTCGGTTGACTGCGACCTTTTTCAAAAGCGAAGGAATGTGTTTTATCAGCGAATAATGTGTGTAGCTTGCACGTGAATTTAAACAGGGCCGGACTCAAATAAGTATTAGCTTCAGGCAATTTTGACATTGCGTTTTTGGTAGACTTCTGACATTTGCGTTCTTTTAAAAAACAATTTTTGATGATGTTTTACGTGTGCAGTATGCCAGCAAGTAGCCTTAAGTTATATCGCACGTAGGTTGGTTGAAAATTTAATTCTATTTTGTTTTATTTCTTTTGCGTTTTTAAATGTGTCTTCTTTTGTGTCTTTTATGTGTTTTTATTTGTCTTTAAATCAATAAATACAGTAAACAAGTTGGCTGTTCTTGTGCATTGTTTAAAGTTAGATTTTAGTGCGACCAACAGTACAAGAGGGAATCAGATTCCTGTTCTGGCAGATGGTGATTTTTCATAAGTCACTAACTGAGATATTAGGAGAGTTTCACGTTCACTCAGCTAGCTAAGGGATAAAAGGGGCAAACAATTATTTAAATATTAAGGCGTGCGAGACTTCTTGTTTTAATTTAATGTATCCCCAGGAGAAGGGGCGGGGGGTAAAAAAATATCGCATTTCATATACTACTTAAAAAATATAAAATAATTTTTGGAATCATACCTTTATATTGTAAAAAACTATTTCATCTTGTTCTTTTTTACATTCAGTTTATCCCCCAGTTTTCCTCCCCTAAAATTATTTTCTTTGGGTCAGCATCGACTCAGTGTTTGTAACCCTAACCACGTGATAATATTAATGAAGAATGGCTTTTTGTTAAAGAAGTAGTAATACTGAAGGCAACCGTAAGAGTAATCGGACACTCAGAGAGAAGAAGAAAGAATGAATGGTTTGATGATGAATGTAAAAAAGCAACAAAGCAGATGAGGATATAGAAACATATAAAGAAAAGAAAAGAGAATCCAGAAGAATAAATAATGAACGAAAAAAACAATGTTTAGACCAAACAATGGAAGAGATTGAAAGAAACAGCAGGGAAAATGAAACAAAAAAAATTTACTGGAATATAAAAAATAAATAAAAGTAGCAGAAATAAAATAAAAACAAGGGTAATGAAAGATGAAATGGAAAAATTAAACACGGGCAAGAGGAAGTAAAGGAAATATGGAGGAATCACTTCTCTAAACTATTAAACGAAACAAATAAACAATAAAAAGGGGAAAAAGTCCAGAATCAGAGACCAAGCGAAGAAAATGAAGAAACATACAAGCCAAGATAATATAATACAAAAAATTAAACGTGGTAAAGCGACAGAAAGTAACAGAATACATAGTGAAATGATACAATCAGGAGGAGAAAAATTCCAACAACGAATATTTGTAATTATAAAACAGATGTGGATATCAGAAAGAATGCCGGATATCATCGCACAAGATTTTAAATAGTCGCATGTTTAACGGTCGGGCAACTTGCTGTGGCGCGATGACCGTTGGCATAACCACTGTTGTTACCTTAAATAAAATGTCCCCCCTTTTAAGGAATTTTTGATGGTAATGAGAAATAGAGATTTTTACACTTCACTGTCACTTCCGCCACTCGCGGAGCCCTGGGGCTCCGCGGAGCACACTTTGAGAAACGCTGCTCTAAATCATCATTTCGACTTTCTCGATTACCTACAATATTATACATTTAAATAGTATCAATGAACACATCACTGTATGAACTTAATTATTTATCTTTGCTTTCTTTAGCTGCTACACTTCCCGTCATTTCGCATCTCTGCACATAAGTTTGTATTATCGCAATTGTTGGAATTGGGCTATCTTGAAATTGTATCCAGAATACGTCCTAACTCTGCGTAAACTATTGCCAGCATAAAAAGTTTTAATAATAAACACCCTTTCCTCGTTAGAGTAAATTGCATCCATTTTAAGCGACACAATTATCTGAGTTGTCAACCGACAGCTTTTGTTTTTTAACAAGCGTGGCCGCCCATATTTGCAAATATCTAAATTTGAAAATTAATATTTTTATGCACAATTGGCATTATCCAATAAATTTTTAATACTAAACGACGCGGAAAATTATTCTTTTTAATTTAGTAGGTACCACTACCATTTTTTTTCCATAAAAATGGTGCGCAGGAATATGCATAACCGTGATAAGCATGTAAATTGACCAACCACCCTGTATATGATTTTAATTGATTTTCAGCAGGCGTTCGACAGGGGTGATAGGGAGATGTTAGGGAGATGGAAGATCTGAAGCATTCTCAACAGATACAGGTGCGAGACAAGGTGATACAGTGTCAGCCACCCTATTTAATATAATGCTGGAAAACATAAGAGCCACTGGCGCAAAAGGGACAATAAGAAATAAAGAAAAACAAATACTCGCATATGCTGATGATGTAGTGGTAGTCACAAGGAACCTAAGAAAGTTAAAAGAAACGTTTTGGAAGATAGAAACAGAAAGTAAAAACAGAGGTCTAACAATAAACGATGAGACAACGAAGAATCCAAAGAGAAACACATACAAAACGAAATTTACAGATAGGAGAGTACACATTTGAGGAAGTAGACACCTATAAATATCTAGGAGTGATGATAAACAGCACAAATGATAGAAATAACGAAATAAAAGAGAGACTGCAATTAGGAAATAAGGCTTATTACAGTAACAAGAAAGTGCTTAAAGATAAAAAAACGTCCAAAACAACAAAAATTAGAATATACAAAAGTTTAATTAGACAAGTGATGACATACGCAACAGAAACATCAGGCTTCGCCAAAAAAGAAGAAGAACAGTTACGAATATGGGAACAAAAAATACTACAAACGATACTAGGAGAAAACAAATATAGATCTAAAATGAATCACAAAATATTGAAAGAAATAAATGGGCGAAGATATTATAAGAGTAATGAAAGCACTGAGACACTGAGACTACAATGGTTTGGACACATCATTAGGGCAGAGAATGGAAGAGCAATTAAACAAGTCACAGAGTGGACTCCAACTGAAGCACGATATAGAGGAAGACCAAAAACGAAATGGTGGGGTGACGCCCTATCTGAAGAGTTGCCCGTGCTGAGTAGCGTACCGCAAGGCTCCATGCTTGGCCCGGTGCTATTCTTAATTTATATAAACGACCTTCTCGAAACCATCGCCTCACCTTCGTGCTGCTATGCGGACGATACCAAGCTGTACAACAACCCAATAACAAACAAAACCACCATAGAAGAAGACCTAGCTGCTATAACTGTTTGGTGTAATACGTGGTTGTTATCCTTAAATGTGTCTAAGTGCGTAGTGCTTCATATGGGAACAAACAACCCGCGTAATGTGTACTTTCTAAATGGTGCTCCATTACTGCCTACTAATTCCCAAGTTGATCTTGGTGTTACTATCACAAACGACTTAAAGTGGGATTCTCAAGTAATAAAAGTTACCAAGAAAGCCAATAGTTTAATATTCCTGATCAAGAAAGCGTTTGCAAACACTTCCATAGATCTGATATTAAAATTTTTTAAAGCCTATGTACGTGCCATATCAGAATTTGCTGTTGTAGTTTGGTCTCCCTACTTCGTAAAAAATGTAACTTTAATTGAAAATGTACAACGGAGATTAAGTAAATTGCCCAACAGTCTAAAACACCTACCATATGAGGAGCGATTACAAAGACTACAGCTGACTACACTTTCGGACAGACGATAGCGAGGTGATTTAATAGAGACCTACAAAATTTTGCATAAAAACATGTACCAACGCAGTTTACATGAACTATTTAATCTTAATACTGGGACTGGCCGAAGGGGACATGCGTACAAGTTATATAAAGAACTGTTTAAAAAACTACCTCGTCAAAATTTCTTCAGTATTCGTGTTTGTGACCAGTGGAACTCTCTCCCCGACAGTGTTGTAAATGCGGCTTCAGTTAACACGTTTAAAAACATATATGACGCGATGACGCCATTTCTGTGTAGCTTAGGTACTGAAATTCTTATGTGTAATGAATAGTATATTCGGCTTCATTTAATATGTATAAAACACATATGCTATTTATATTCAGCTTTGGCAAAAAATTTATGTTAATTTCTTATTCACTTAATTATAATTTTTAGTTTTAGTTTAATGTTAAGTATCTCTTGTCAAACTTGTATAGGGCACATGAGCTTGTTGCTGCTTGTCCTAATTTCAATAATAATAATAATAAAAAGTAATGGACGACATAAGACGAATGGAAATTAAAAACTGGAGAAATATAATAACCGACGGAAAAGCATGAAGAGAAGTAGTGCAAAAGACGAAAACACATAACAAACTGTAAGGATAACACAAAGAGAATATTGGGGACCAATCCACCCCATAAAATGGATTCATAAAGCTTCAATAGAAGCGGCAACAATTTCCAAAGGAGATATGCCATTAATAATAATAATAATGTATACCGTATTGCACAGGTTTATGATAAAATATAGGCAGTAAAGTATTTAAAGGAGGTTCAAGGAAAAACCTCCCCTCACGTGGGCATTTAAAAATACTGAATAAATATTTGATTGGGTTAAATTATATTATTATACTAGGTTTGTCCATTTATGCAAAATTAGGTACAGTCCTTAATCTATTAAAGAGAATTACGTAGGTTGCAGAACAGTCAAAACTGAACTTTTAAATTTTAGCTGTGTTATTCTTGTAACGAACATTTTTAAATTGTGTCTTTACTTTAAATGTTGTAAGCTGATACTTAATAATCGTATCAGGCTATTTTGCAAAAGTCCACCAACTCTGCTATATACGGGAACTAGTTTACATATTTCCATCATATAAATTGTGAATTTTATTTTAATTTTTAAGTGTAGATAATCCATGGTGTAAAGAATACAAGGTGTAACGTTCCGCAGAATGTGGGCGGACTTCAAATTCAACCAATAGGACATGGGCCCACAAATGGCACGATTGGTAGTACTAAAGTGTATTGTTGAAGACGCTGTTTATGTCAAATTCGAGGTTAGGTTTTATGTCAGTTGGTGTCAGACTGACGAAAAACCTAACCAGCTAACCTCGAATTTGACATCGACTGACAGTGCCAGCAACAATATACTATCGCGGCCATGGTTACACCATGATTGCGGCCACAGCCTGCTAAATTGTTTGACAAACGGTGACATTTGTCACACAATTTAGTAGGCCGTGATCGTGGCTATGATGGATTTCCTGACTAGGCCCATTGGGGATTGTTTGACATCTCCCTTCTACTTTCTGAACGACTGCGCATCTCCAGGAACGTTTCACCTTGTATTCTTTACACCATGGAAAATACCATTGTTGGATACTGATTTTTTCCTCCTCTTTCCACTTTTTCTTCTTTTGTCTTTTCCCGCCACCATACTATTCTATTAAACATAAAGTTTGTCTTCTCTCATCTTAAATCAGAGTTCTTGATTTAACTCTTCTAGCATTTCTTTCAGTTCTGTCCTACTTTCTGGTATCAGTATATTGCATCATCGGCAAATTTCCAGTTTAATAGTCTTCTCTCGTTAGTCACTATCGGTGCACAAATCAAAGCAACATGGCCAAATCTGCCTAAGTATCCTTGTTCTCAAGGTTCTCAAACAACATGAGCCACCAAACAGCATGGCCATCGCGTGGATCCTTGCTTGAGTTTACAAGGTGCAAGGCACATTAAACCAGAGAATGCTGGGCGTTTATAACAAAGACTTAGGGACGGTTGCAGAAAGCAATGTTAAGTCTGGTGTTAGCTAACGCGACGTCAAAGTGAACAAAAACGAATCAAATCTCAAATCTTTATGGTAACTAATACATTAGTAAACAAAATTTGATGCGATTTTGTTCACTTTGACGCGACGTTAGCTAACACCAGACTTAACATTGCTTTCTGCAACCGGCTCTAAGTGGTCTAAGCCAAAATTGCATGTCTTATTTTGAACCGTTATCTAGTTACTGCTAAATCACGTCATCTAGAAAATAAGTCAGACAAACGCTAATTTGTTATGGCAGAAGGTATTTCAAGCGTGAATTATTGATGTTTTCTAAGTGCGGTAATAATGGATCCTTCTCCGATATTCATTATTATTACTTATTAAGTTGAAAGCGTATTTTTGGATATCTTTCCTGATTTCACGCTTCACTAGTTTATCTAACTGCATTTTCTTTGAATATTTCCATAATAAGAACATATACAAAACAAAGGATAATTATTAAGTATTATTGAAATAGTATATTACATTACAAGGCATGAAAGTGATACTTTGCAGATGAGGAGGCTTGTTGAAGAATACAAGGACGCGAAACGTCCACGTACCTCTTCAAAGCCTCCGCGTTAAGCATAGACACTTTCATGCTGTGCAATTTATTATATTTTTTCTGAAATCTTTCTTTAAAAATTAAATATAAAATTCTACCGCATCAAGGCGCGGTGAAGGTGACCGGTCACCTAGGTAAAGTAAAGTAAGACACTGTCAAGATCAAACTGAGTCTTGACATGGCCCGTTTTCATGACGATTTCAGGAAAAAATTATTACCTACTCCAGCATGCTACACATATGCAATGACATAGTAAAACACTTAGCAAGAAGCAGTTACATTTTCTATTGAAAAGTTTTGAAATGAATTGCAGCAATTAACGATGCTGCTGGCCATTGTAACTGTGGTGTGTAACTGGGGGGTTTTGAAAATTACAAACTTAAAATGTATATGAAGCAGTAAAACATATATGGTTATCGGAAAGAAGAATTTGGGCAACACTAATAGGTAAATAAAAGATGAAGCAAGTAAGATGCAAAGGCCAAGTGACGAATACCTATGTTACTTTACATTTCTTAAATTTCAACTATGTGAAATAACGATTACAAAAATGCCATTCAAGAATTTTAGTGAGAAATATTAGGCACTAAAGATGTTTTTAAAAGCCAAACAATTTATAAGCTGCATCATAGAAGAGCATTTCAAACAGATGGATGTAATCAATACTAAGAAAAAGACAACAAATTGGACGGAATGGGGGAAAACAGTAACCTGAAGACTGAGGGAGTCTCTAACTCTATTTAATTTAAATAATTATATTAACTTTACCTGGTGTTATTTCAAAGAAAATGATAAGAGTTATGACAAGTGCTTGACAGATATACATCGACATTTCTGACTGATCATTTTTACCTTTGGTTTAGTTTTTGTAATGATCAGCATGATCATTTCAATTCCTTATCAAGTGTGTGTGATATACTTATGTCAGAACAATTTTTCTGACTACTAGGTACATATTTTAAAATGTAGAATTTTTATGAATGATCATCGACATTAAATGGTAAAAGAGACTAGAGATTATGAACGAATGAATAAATAATCTTTTTTGCACGACAGAACGATTTTACTTAGTTTCCGTGTTTGTTGACAAATCAGCAAGTTATGCTTACCGTTTTAGAATGGTAAGTAAAAATTTGAGGTTAGCAGGTTAGATTTTGACACAGACTGACGCAAAACCTAACCTACTAACCTCGAATTTGACATAGACTTACAGTATTACCAACATATGATTCTGTGGTATAATGTCACATTTTACTGACGTTTGAAGAAAAATACATTTCTATCGTGCAAAAAACATCATAAGCATCACAAACGTTAAAGAATTACCGATCTCAGACAATAATTGGAGTCGTCGCTTTGCTCCTCCTCCAAACAATTGTCTTCGATCGGTAAGATGTCCTTACCGTTCTTAATACTTAAATATACTATAAAGTAGTCTCATGCCCATTAAATGACAACTGCATACCTACTATACATTTACCATTTTTGTATTATCATCAACGGAAGTCAACCAAATTATAAAAATGTGAAAAAAATCAAGAGAAATAAAGTATAAAAAATAATTATAGGTATAGTTGTCATATTCTAATAATGGCTGATAAGAAAAGATTAGCAAAACTGCAGAATCTGGGGCCAACTCCTCTGCTATTGTTGATATTAATTATTATTAATCATGTTTCTCTGTAAGAACCATAACAAAATTATAAGGGAAGCAAATAAAAGGAGGAGAGTTGGCTCCACATTCTGTACTTTAACAGGAAATTTCTCTAAATATGAAGGACAGGTGTGAATAAAGTTAAACCAAATAAATGTCTGTGGATCAGCTAAGGACATGACACAGGGCAGCAGCTGTGGCATTACGGTAGTGAGACTATCGAAGAACAACATACCTAACGGTTCATATTTGTGTGCAGCAGTCAGAGTATGGTTCAACCAGCTGTAGCAGTCTGAAAACTCACCATTCTGCTTGCATGGTGTTTTAATGCTAAAATCTGCTTACAAACGTAATCTTATTAGGAAGACTCCAGCTGGAACACCCTAAAGAGCAATATACACGAGGCAGCCAAAGAAGCAGTTGGAAGGAGAAGAATAAACTTTAACACAAAACTATGCACCAAACCATGGTTTACTCCAGAAGTTAAGGAGATCACAGAGAAGAAGAGAAAAGCTTACTTAGAATCTAAAAGTAAACAAACGAAAGAAGCCCATGAGAATTATGTTAGAACATGAAATCAGGTGAATGGTAGAATCCGAAAAATCAAAAATGAATATTGGCGGAAATTCAGTACTGACACAATATGTATGGAGTCCAGAAAAGAATATGGAGAATGCTAAGCGGTTTAAAAAGAACAACAAATGAAGATATAGAAGTGAAAGCTATAAACGAAGAGAGTTGGGCACAATGCTTCATACAACTTTATGACAATAACAATACTGAACACGATGAGGAAAACACTCGGGAACAAGAGAACAAGCAGAACGAAGAGATAACTACAATAACAGAAGAACAGGTCAGGAATGCAACGTCAAAACTCAAAAATAGGAAGACACCCAGCGAAGACGAGATATGCAACAAACTTATCAAATACGGCGGCGAACCCCTAGTGGAAGAAATAACAAAACTATTTACGAAGATAATACAACACAGTAAGATACCCATCACGTGGAAGAAAAGTGTCACCATTCCAATATTCAAAAAAGAGGATAAAAATGAACTCTCGAACTACAGGGGATTTTGTTTTTTGGTGGGCTATACGAGGAACCAGCAGCATTATCGACGGAACGTTGCTGTTTAAAGGGTTTGATACTTGAACTCCACACGAATTGAAGTTCCACGAAGAAACATATCAATTTTCCCATCCTCTTTCAATACTAGCTTCGATTAATATTGGTAATGCACGGTCAACCGTTACTGAGTTTACATTTTCGAGCGATTCATTACAAATACAACACAAACCGTCCATTTTTTGTATGGTATTTCTTACATAACACAGTAAAAATCTTTTAGCACTTTGGTAAATGCGTCCGTTACCAACCGAGGACTAACCTATACTGGTATATTTAATGCGACTAACAGGTCTCAACCCATGCTATGCTCCGAAATGACAGAGGTGGGTGAGGTGCAGCTGCTTGCTCCAAGGTCGAGTATAAAAATACGAGAGTTCATTTTATACCTGCCATACCATCGGATATTATACAATGTATCTAACAAAATGCATTAAAAAAATATATTTCACCTTCTGTGTATTGTTTAACTTTAAAACCCTGAAGTATGGAGCAGAACAATATGTTCTAAACTCATGACTTTCCAAAAAAGGAGAAACAGGAAAATGTGAGAACTACAGAACCATCTGCCTTTCCTCTACAGTATTTAAAATGTATGCAAAGATCCTACAAAAGAAACTTATACACTACATAGGAAATAAGCTAGCCGATGAAGAAGCAGCGTACAGACAAGGAAAACAAACAACAGACAACATACACATAATAAGAAATATAACGGAAAGAGCAATAGAAAGAGGAGGAGAGCTGTTTGTTACACTCTGATTTAAAAGCAGCGTTTGATAATATAAATAGAAGTCACATATGGAGGTATTATCAGAATTACAAGCACCAAGAAAACTCATTAGAAATATTAAGAACATGTACCAGAATGTCAAAGGAAGAGTACATATGAACGGAGAAGCTTCTGGCACCTTCTTTATGACAAAAGACATAAAACAGGGAGATAGCCTTAGTCCACTTCTTTTTATAACAGTTTTTATTTTATTAAATACAAGAACAAAAACACAACATCTGCAATTACAAATAGGACATTACCAACTAAGGCCAATCAAAGTAGACAATCTAATGTACGCAGATGATATAATACTTATAGCAGACACTCACAATAAAATGAAGGGACTGGTTAAAATATGGAATAAAGAAATAGAGAACATGGGAATGGAGATAAACACTAACAAAACAAAAATGATGATTATAAATAACAAAAAAAACGGAGATGGTAAGAAAAATAGAAATAAACGGGAATACAATAGAAGTAATCACAGCAGTAGAATATCTTGGCTCAGTAATAACAGATGACGGAAGAATAGAAGTTGACATAGCACATAGAATGAAAAAGACGAGGAACATATACTATGCAATCAACAAACCAATATTACAAAAACAAGAAATAGATAAGCAAGTCAAATTGAAAGTATACAACATAATAGCGAGATCAACATTAGATAACATACGGGAGTGAGACATGGACCATAAACAAAAAGCATGAAAGCAAGATCAATGCAGTTCCTAAGAAGAATCGAGGGGAAGACCAAACGGGATAGAAAGATGAACGAAAGAATTAGACATACTCTTTATAGAAAAGAAGCAACTAAGATGGTATGGCCATATAATAAGAAAAGATGAACAATCGCCACTAAAAAAGATCACAGAGTCAACAGGAGGACGAAAGAGGAAAAGGTGTAGACCTAGAAAGCGGTGGAGACAAAGGATCGAAGAAATTGGCATCAAGAGGGGCAAAACATTAGCAGATATGAAAAGAATGGCAAAGAACCGAAAGGAGTGGAAGGACTGGACCTCATATCCGACACCCTGAAAGGGTATAAGGAAAAGAAGAAGAAGAAGAAGATAACTTTCCTACTGAATTTCCGTGAAAACTGTTGCTTGTATGTAAAACTATAGATAACTTTTTTTATAAAAAATTTTGTTACCTTTCTTTTGTCATTCCACCTTCGTAGTCGTAAAGTTGTTAGGAACGAAGTTGAAAAACCGAAAAATCGACCTTCTGAGCACTGTAAAAAGTTATGCGTACAACGGATCGTTGGAGACTTCTCAGCCCTTATTTGGAACGACGAAAGGTAGGTGTAAATCAAATTTCAGCTCTCTAGGATCTTTTCCAAGGTTACATATATTTTTCGGATAAATGCACTGAACTATAGTTTAAATAACAAGCTTCTGGAGCTCACAGTACTATTGGAAGAACTCAAGCCCCATATATTTTGTGTGTCTGAGCACTGGTTGGTGGATGATAATATACAAAAAGTCAACCTGAGTGGATATAAACTAATAAACTACTCTTCAAGATCCGGCAGCAGAGGTGGTGGTACAGCCTTATTTGCAAGAGACAGCTTCGAGCTATTTCCCTCTTCAATTAAGTTCCTTCACTGGACAGGCAATGTGAATATTGTTTATCAGAATTTAAGGTTAATAATAAAGCTTATATAATTGTTTGTATTTATAGGTCACCTAGCGGAGATATTGATGAATTTTTATGCCTTCTGGAAAATATCTTGGATGATATCTATTGCCAGAGTAAGTACTTGGTAGTGGGAGGTGACTTTAATATAAACTTTGCTAATCAAAACTCCTCAGCAAATTCACTTCGGCAGCTTTTGGCTAGTTATGGTCTTGAGCAACACGGGACAGGTGTAACAAGGGTCGGTTCAAATACTGAGTCTCAAGTTGATAACATTTTTTATTCGCAACCATATATGTAATGTTAACATTCCTGACCTCATTTGAGTGGGGGAAGTCGTACATTTCAGCCCGCTACTTCCCGCACTCACTTCCCGCTCAAGTGCGGGAAGCACATTCCCGACCGCTGAGTAGGTAGGGACACTGGGAATCTCGTTGATCCATTCATGCGCGTCACAACCTGTCGTATCATAATATAATAATTTTTCCAATTATTGTTTAGAATAAAGTGGTTGCTAATAAAATAGTATACAAACCTCGACAGGAAGTTTCCTTAGTCTCGAGATAATAGCTGATTTCGACGCTTCGCGTCTCAATCAGCTAACTAATCTCTCAACAGTAATGAAACACTTCCCATCTCGGGCTGTAATATACTATAGTAATATTCCGCCTAGTAAGGTAATTTTTAAGAATCATATAACTGACGTATCAGACTACTATGGTCAAAGTCTTGATATTATTGTAAGTAAGCTAAACAGAACACAAAATCTTATTAAAAAAAGGTTCTTTACGCCAAACAATGTAAATAGATTTCAAAATTTTTTACACTGTGAAACTTGGGGGGATCAATCAGAAAGCACAAATGATAAGTATGAATGCTTTTTAAATACAATTTACTATTATTTTGATATTTGTTTTCCTATAAGCTCAAGCCGGAGGAAGGATAGTACAAACTGGGTTACTACCGATATAAAAAATTATTCTGAATATATCAAAGATTTGTATATTTTGTATAAATGTACCAACAACCAGGTTCATTATGATAATTACAAAGCAGAAAGAAAAATACCGTCAATTTTTATCTAATTATAAAAAATGCATTAATGATAATGAAATAGTTAATTCTAAAAATAAATCGAAAACTATGTGGCATATTCTCAATACTGAAACCAATAAGAATAATGTGGGTAATGATATTTCACTCAGGCTACACAATGGTGAAATTGTTGATGATCCTAAACAAATAAGTAAAATTTTTAGTATACAGTTCAATTTGCCGTACTTTGAGCGAGATATCAATAGGGACAATGTACCTTATTCTAACTATCCAACTATATTTCTGTATCCAGTCGACAGAAATGAGGTTTTTAGAATTATAATGAACTTACCAAACAAGTATTCATCAGGATTGGATGAAATTCCAATCTATATGTTAAAACACATCTCGGAAATGATTAGTGAGCCGTTAATGCACATTATTAATAACACTTTTACCACTGATGTCTTTCCTAACGAACTAAAAAAGGCTAAAGTAATACCTGTTTTAAAGAAGGGTGAAAGGTGCAATGGTGCTAACTACAGACCGGTGTCGCTTCTGTCATCTGTGTCAAAGGTCTTTGAGCGGGTCATCTATGACAGGTTAATGAGATTTTTACATCAGCATAAAATACTTGTTGACCATCAGTATGGTTTTAGACCAAGCATGTCAACTGAAATGGCCATTTTTTATACAGTTTCGTATATTTTCAATAGAGTTGATAGAAATGAGAAGGTAGCGGGTCTGTTTTTTGACCTCTCAAAGGCCTTTGACACCATTGACCACAAACTGTTGCTTCTGAAGTTGCAAAGTATGGAATAAAAGGTTCTTGTGCTCGACTGCTTGAATCTTACCTGTCGCAAAGGTCGCAAGTGGTTTGCATCACACAGGGTGGGGTTCAGTACTTTTCGGAATTCGTTAATATTGAGCAGGGAGTCCCTTAAGGCTCCATTTTGGGGCCACTTCTGTTCTTGCTTTATGCGAACGATCTGGTTGATGAACTGGGCGGTGGTCTGATCTGCCAATATGCAGACGATACGTCTGTGGTGTTGGCGGATCCTACCACTGCCGGTCTATCTGTGGACTGCTCGGGTGCAGCGGGACAAATGAATAGTTGGTGTGAAAACAATTTTTTAAGGCTTAATACCGACAAGACTGGACTCATTGCTTTTAGCAAACAGCCTACTAAAAATGAATCTCTTTATGTAAAACTAAATAATAGGTCTATCAGAGTGATTGAATCCGTAAAACTTCTGGGGGTTAGTATAGATGCATCTTTAAATTGGCTGAGCCACATTAACTCAGTTCAATCTAAACTCAATAGTGCCTGTGCTCTGATCCGTAGACTTCGTACCTCTGTGTCTCTTGAGAGTATTCGTGTATTTTACTTTGCGTATGTGCAGTCAGTCATAAACTATGGCATATCTATCTGGGGATCATCAAGGGATGCTGTAATAGTTATTTACTATACAAGTGGGATAACAGCGTCATTAATATACGTGTGTGTAAATTACAAACGAGTGCGTAGCACGAGTTATGTAAGCACACAAGTATATTAATGATGCACTATCACACATGTATTGTACAAAAATTTATCTACGACTGGCTAAAATTGAGAAAAGTGCATTAAGAGAAATGTCAGATCTGTCATTTTCAACAATATTTTAGTAGGCAAATGTCATTATGTCATTCATTTGACACTATTTCAGTTACGTAATGAAGTCATTACACAACTCAGTTGCGTAATGAAACCATTACATAACTGAGTGGTGTAATGAGCTTCATTACCTAACTGAAATAGTGTCAAATGAGTGACGTAATGCGTTACTTATCCCACTGGAGTAGATAAACATTTTTAGAACACAAAAGCGTGTTATTAGATGTATTTTAAAACTACAACCAAGAACGTCTTGCAGACCATATTTTTCACAATTGGGTAGGTATCTTAACTGCAAATTGTCGCACCCCTGGCAATACTAAAGTGTGATGTTGGTGACACTGTAAGTCTATATCAAATTCGAGGTTAGTAGGTTAGGTTTTGCATCAGTTTTGACATAGATTGACGCAAAACCTAGCCTGCTAACCTCGAATTTGACATAGACTTACAGTGTCACCAACAACACACTTCAATACTGCCAAACGCATAACATCAACTGGAGCTGCTTATTCTGCTTTAGTACATAGGAATGAGTTATGCCAAGGCGGTCTGTATTGTTCCAGGCCATGACACTGGCTCTATTGCCAGATTTTGTGCTAGGCCATTCCAAGACACACTAAGTTTGGTTTGTTTAAAATATATTTGACATTAAAAACTACTTTGACAAGGCAGTACTACGTGCTACGCATTCAGGATTCTTGTTGAGCAGCAAATTTACTTACCATATTTCTTAGCAAAACATTTTGACAGAAAACGTCTAAATTACTGTTAATTATTTTAATTATTTATATTATTATTATTAATATGTTTGTTATTTATATTTTAAAGGAATACTTGAATGTTTGAATTAACTGAATTTATTATTTGTACAGCTTGATGCTAATAAAGATTATTATTATTATTATTATAAGACATACGTTTTAAACCTTACGTTTTGTTATTTCTGATGTCACAGAAAAAGGGTAATGTGTAGACTTTATCATGAAATGGCATAATATAGAATACATTGCCAGGCATAGAAGACCAGTACATTTAAGTCTAGCAACTTTGTGAGCAATGCTGTGTAGAGATGGGAAAAGTAGTTTGTTGCGATGAACTAGTTCGTAGGAAAGAATCATTCAATATACCAGTTCGTTCGCGAACTATAATGCGCGCGCAAGCATTTAGGTAGTCTGTCTAAAGGTTGAACGACGAACGAATATGCAGAAATGTAACTTGCAAGCGTTGCAGTTGTGTGCACTGGTTGATCAGTTCAACTACATTCTTTTGTAGTAATTTATGGAATCATTTTGATAATTCTGCGGATAGTATGTAATGGGAAAGCAAAGTGTAATTACCTATTGCACACAACTTTGTATTTTCGTTTATTTGACTGAACGTTACAAGGCTCAAGCCATGATATAGACTAGATTAGATTTAGATTCCACGACTGCCTTTTACTGGCATGCGTACGTCAGCCCTTTGGGCTTTTTGTACTGTCGGGAGTTTTCAAGTTAGCAGGCCGACATCCGTATCTTTTACTAGATTTGCAATGTCCCCTAATAGCTTGCGGTTGTCAATAGACTTAAGGTTCCATGATATAACTAACAGGATACGAAAAGTTCGTTCCCCACATTTCATACCCCACATTTCGTTCCGGGGATATTTCGTCTCCCCACATCTCGTAACCGGAAACTTCGTTCCCGAGCGAGCTCAATTTGTCTCCTAGATTACAGGGTGTTGAAAAACGAGTGCAGTGATCGGAATACAGTTAGAAAATGAAAGATATATAAGGTAGTTCTGATATTTTTATATGTTTTATATGGTTAAGGCCTAATTATGAATCTAGTTTTGACCTCGCCCGAGTGCCGGAAGTACCTAAAATAACCAAAAAACCGAGACATTTTTGACCGAAATACGGTTTTTGTCGATTTTCATCCTGAAGCACTGGTTTTTCAGCAAAAGTGGTTATATACTGTGTTAAAGTAGAGGAAATTCTAAACAATTTAAGAACAGAACGGCTTCTGTAGACCTAATAGTTTTCAAGATACAGCTCTTGAAAGTTTCACAAATTTTTCACATTTTCACAACTAATGATTTAACATGAAACTTTTGGTTACGAAATTATAAAACTGTTTTCTGTCTTTTTGATGGCCCGGATGTGTCCTCCATCTCACTGTCACTGTCTTTCTCCTCTTCATTCGCCGTTTCCTCTTCATCATCATCTTGTTCACCATCAGGTTCCGTCCAAGGGACATCATCTAATTCATCATCATCAGGTAATGAAGGGTCGAAGTCTGGGGAATCAGTGTCATCATCAAGACTTAATTCTGGCACATTATTACATGACTGCAGGGGCGGATGGGCAACATCTTAGCGGCCCGGGAAATAATATTTGTCGGCCCTTTTTTACTTCCTTTTACAATAAAGGAAGTATTGAATTCACCCCAAAAATTCGAAATTGAGTTTTCAACAGATCTTCACGTTTTAGAGTCCCCTGAACCCAAAAAAACATTTTTTTTCATTGGTCTGTCTGTCTGTGTGTCTGTCTGTGAACAGAATATCTCAAAAACTAAAAGAGGTATGGCGTTGAAACTTCATATATAAGTTTTGTGTACTATGTAGATGCGACAGCAAGCTTTTAAAGAAAATCGCATAACCGGAAGTAGGTGTTTACTCTTGTGATTTTTCAGTTTTTTTCGATTTTTTCAAAAACGGCTCTAACGAATTTTTTCAAACTTCACATTTTTACTACATTTTGAATGTGTATTGATATGAGATAGGTGATTTTCCAGTTGAATACTTCTAAAATGGGTTTCTTTTGTTTTTTTCTATTTTTTTATTAACTCCTATTTTAAATAGAACACCCGGTATATTATTACATTTATGAATTCAGCTTAAAATTCTAGAGAAAATTTGTCTCTCCAACTAACGCTCTATTTTGTACCGTTTTTGCAGAATTTGTAATTTTTGAAAATTTTTGACAAATGTTTAAAACTTTAAAATCATAGTTTTGCTAATTATAAGGTCACTGTAAAAGGAAGTTGTGTGCGTGTATCACACTAGATTTTTAATTTCCGGATATGACTAAAATATACATTTTTATAATGTCTATAATCACTTCTAATACTCGTCGATTTTTTTTTATTTGCTGCTGTCTGATATTTAATGTAGATGAAAGAAGCAAATTGGAAATGTCCTGTTGATTCTTGCACATAAAGTATGCTCTAACGGAATGTTCATGTTCACTGCTTACTTCATGCTCTTGAATTCGTTGATAAGTGTGCGAAAAGTCATTCATACCAAGAACAAATCGATTTTCGTGCTTTGCGTATACTAGACATACAGTACAAAACAACTTAAAAGTTTTTTCATTGTATGTTAGCCAGTTCCTTACTGTGCCATTTTTCATTTTGAAGGCTTTTTCGCGATTAAAAAACTCAATTAAAGCTGGTTGTCTCGGATGAAATGAAAAAAAAAATTGAATGTCGTACAAATTTGGCGTTTTAAAATAACTATCATAGTGACTATCAGTAATATTAATTGCGGATTGAAAGCTTAATTTTGCTTCGTTTGTTTTTGCAATGCTTTGAAAATTACAAGAAGTTGTTAAAGCAGTAGACGTGGACGCTTGGTTTTTACATTCGTTTTGTATTCTTGTTTCAACTTGAGAACTTACAGATTCAGGGAACGAAACAATTTTTTCCGATAATTCTTGAGATGGTTGCGGTTGACTAATAATAGAAGAGGCTAGTTTTTCAAACATAAATTTAATGTTTTTAGACTTGTGTGCCTCAGCTTCCATTGCCTTCTTTCTCTTTTCGCGTAACTTCTCCGCTCCTCCTTTCAGTTTTTCTTTGTCCATTTTTTAATGATTTATTATACAATATATTATAATAGGGCGATAATGGATAAACCTAAACCATATTTTTATTAAATTCTTTTTACAAATTTTGTTATTTTAATTTCCTTAGTTAAGTCCGATTCGAATATTCAGGGTAAATAACACACGCAAAACACAAAGCACTTTAAGCCTGCTCTTACACAGTTTTATACGTTAAATTTCTGTGACCGAATGATTCCGTAGCCGTATGAAAATTAAATATTTCTAATCGCAGGTGGTACTTCTTTATTTTCAGTCAAAAATTGAATTTGTCCCTCTCATTTCATAAAATCGAATAGTGACCAATTCACAGCGCGTGACGCGTGACTTATCTTAATTACCACAAAATAAACAAAACATAAAAGGTTGAGAGTTATTTATGGGCAGTCGGAAGAAGGAATATAAAAACAATATTTTTTGCTGATTAATTATATAGGCAAATAATATTGTAAAATACAGAAAAAAATTTACAAAAATCCTACAAAAATTTGTTAAGAAAATGAATAATTCATTCCGGTTCTTTATTTTCGGTAAGTGGATGTTTATGAAGACAGGTTGGTAGATCACTTAGACGTACTTTCAGCCACCGGCCCTGCGGGCCTCTGAACAGCCGGCCCACCGGGAAATTTCCCGGTTCGTCTTATGGCCCATCCGCCCCTGGAGGCAGCCCAGTTTACGTGCAAATTCTCTAAGTCACCGAAGCTCTCTACTTACACTTCTTTAGGTTCTGTTACTATTTTTTACTACCTGAGTTTGAAACAGCCGATCAGAAGAAAGCCTAGAGTTCATCGTACCATGTTATTTAGAATTGCAGTGATTCTGTGATTGTCACCATTTTTACCTCCCTCGTCTGAAAGACGAAGGAAGTATGTATTGTAATCACGAAAAAATCACCTTCCGAGATTTCTTCAGATTTTCACATTTCAGGGTCCCTAGATGACGAAAAACAGGTTTTCTCAATTCCGTCTGTCTGTCTGCCTGTCTGTGTATCTGTCTGTCTGTCTGTTGGCGGTATAACTCAAAAATACTTATCGGGGGAAGACGATATTTTGCATACACATTATGTATATACCTGGAATAAAACCGGGAAAATGTCAGATAAATATATACAGGGCGAGCACCTTAAAAAAATAAAATGTTATTATTTTCATTCAACTTAGTAATAGATACAAGTAATAATTTGTACATAGTGCAGGCTTTATTCCTACCAAAAATGGGAGTCAAAAGATACAGAATAAATTTTTTACAATACAAAAACGAGGCACAAATTAGTGCGTTACTAAATATACCTGCGACGTAGAAATTCGAGAGGTCGATCCTCCGTGGCGGAGGTAGAAATTGCCCAGTCACTTACGATATCTCACTAAACGTTGGGGCTGCACACGCGGTCCGCCTGGCGTTAGAATTCGACCAGCGGTAACGTCTTTTTTTATTTTAAAATTTATTTAATTTACTAGAAACGTGAAGATATTTTTATTCCTAACTTAATTTGATTTTTAAAATTATTTAGTGTAACAATGTCGACAAGGGAAGTTTTGGGTAAAACCGTTTACAGATTTTTATATTCTATTTAACTTAAAATTTCAATATAATGGTCATTATGGTACATGCTTGATGTCTCAAAAATTCTGGCTTTTGTATAATTAGCATCCGTTGTAGAATCGCAGTACCGTAATTCTGAATGCCTCATTGAGACTTAAAGCTTCGTACAGTATGTTCTACTTATTACTTAATACATAAATATCTTCTATATTTTTAAGTATAATGATTTGAAATGTTGGTGGATTGTATAGAGCTACACATTTGGGGGGTCTAGGACAACTCGGCGCCGCCATCTTGCGCCGCCACTTCGGCGCCGCCATCTCGGCGCGGGGCCAGCTCGGCGCCGGGACAACTCGGCGCGGAGCCATCTCGGCGCCAGCCAACTCGGCGCGAGGCCATCTCGGCGCCGAATTTAAATTCGCAAACTACAGTGTGCACTACGTAAGAAAATTATTATAAACAAATAATAAATAAAGTGATCGCCAAAAAGCTGGCATCAAATGAAAAAAAAAATTTAGAATTTCTTGGAAAATCAAACACTAACGACCAGAGGTAATTGCAAAGTGATTACAAATGGGCCAAACAAAAGTTGTCACGTGACTTCCGTTATCAGTAAAATTCAACATTTTTTAAAAATAATTACGAAAAATGCATTTACTACCCAAGATAAGGACAACATTTACGAAACAAAGTTGTTTTCTGGCATTGACATTGTTGAGTTAACTAACACATAATAAAAATCGTATAGAAATCTTGCTTAATTTCCGAAAAATTGTACGTTTTGGATTTACACAACTTCGAAAAACGCCACTTTTAACTAAGTAAAAATCACTCAATATATCTAATACGGGCTAAATAGGTTTTCGGACAAGCTGTCATCCTGTATAAAGTGAAATGTAAACATTACCAATGTTTTTTTATATATATATATATTTATATACAGGGTGGTTTTTAAGTTGATTCTTTCCGTTTACCAGGAAATAAAGCTAAAAAATAAGTATTTTTTTTATTTACCACTTTTCCGAAATATCAAAACTAACGGAGGTACAGGGTGTTAAAGTTTCAAATTAAAAACTAAACTTTGGCGCAAAGGCGGCTGGACAATCTTATTTTTGTTTATCTCTGTTGTCAAGCAATGATCGGTCAACTAGTTTTCCATTGTAATTTTCTTAATGTTATTGCTGCAATAATGGCTCATGTTTATGAAAATAATGAATGAGTAATATGCTTATTATTTACTGGGAGTGTCGCCAAAATGCCGCTGCCGCATCGCTCTTATACGCGGAATGTGTGTGTAGAAGCGAATGCTGATAATTTTGATCATTTAAGTTAGATTAAGTTTAGTTTAATTTTCGTTAAGTAATTTTAGTTCATACTTTGAAACTTTAACACCTTGTACCTCCGTTAGTTTTGATATTTCGCAAAAGTGGTAAATGGCTTACTTTTTTAGCTTTATATCCTGGCAAAAGGAAAGAATCAACTTAAAAATCACCCTGTATATACAGTGTGTCCCTGGATAGGTGAAACGACTCTTGTAAAAGGTAAAAAATTCTCGATTTAAATTTTCATTTTTTGGGGTTCAGCCCTGCTTGGTTAAAGGCGAATTTCTAACAGCATTTCAGTTTTGAAAAATCAAGTATGCCTTGAAAGTTTAAAAAAAAACTATTTTTTGTACCCATGACTTCAAAATTCATATTTCCCGGTCATTCCCGATACGCCGAAAGTTACTTTTCCCGCACTGCGGTGTTTTTTACTTTTCAACAAAAACTAGGGGAATTGTGTTTTTTGTAAATTTTTATAATAAACGGGGCTGCGCGCGCTATTGCGCGGTCTATTCTATTCAATTTACCACCATTTTTAAGCCTATTACGTTGGCCCATCTCCAAGGGGGCTCTTGGGGTTCCGCCCATCTTCAAAGGGGCCTCTGGGGCTGCGCCCCTCTCCAAGGGGGACCTCGGGGCTCCGCCCATCTCCAAAGGGGCTCTTGGGGCTTCGCCCCTCTCCAAACGGCCCTGGGGTTCCGCCCCTCTCCAAGGGGGCCCTCGGAGCTCCGCTCATTTTCAAGCGGGCCCTCGGGGCTCCGCTCATTTTCAAGCGGGCCCTCGGGGCTCCGCCTCTCTTCAAGAGCGCCCTAGGGGCTTTGCCCCTCTCCAAAGCGGCCCTCGGAGCTCCGCCCATCTCTAAGGGGACCTTCGGGGCTCCACACCTCTCCAAGGGGGCCCTCGGGGCTCCGCCCATTATCAATCGGGCCGTTGGGGCTCCGCCCCTCTCCAAGGGGTCCTTCAGGGCCCCGCTCCTCTCCAAGGGGGCCCTCGGGGCTCCGCCCCTCTCCAAGGGGGCCCTTGGGCTTCGCCCCTCTCCAAGGCGGCCCTCGAGGCTTCGCCCATCTCTAAGGGGGCCCTCAGGGTTCTGCCCCTCCCCAAGGGGGCCCTCGGGACACACGTCTGGATCGTTCTTCTTTATTATACAGTGTGTCCCCGGATGGACCTAACTATACTTGTAAACTTCTTTATTTTGCATTTTAGGAAGAACAGTCATTCTTCATAAAAAGTTTTGCTTCATCTAGCAAATCCGCAACCACTACCAAAATTTCGAAATAACATACAGGGTGGTTAGAAAACGAGACAACGTGAAATTTGGTTAAGAGTAAAATACCTTTTATTTGAAAGGAAAGCATAAGTATTACTTGGAAAAGATGTTTGAAATTTCAACAGAAGCTCACATATCTAATTTGAACGTTGTATATCAAAGTTGATTTTTTTTATCTTTATTGAAATAATAGCAAAATTTATACTAATATAAATTTTGATAAAAAAATCAACTTTGAGATACAACGTTCAGATTAGATATGTGAGCTTCTATTGCAATTTCAAATATCTTTTCTCAGTAATACTTATGCTTTCCTTTCAAATAAAAGGTACTTTCTTCTTAACCAAATTTCACGTTGTCTCGTTTTCTAACCACCCTGTATGTTATTTCGGAATTTTGGTAGTGGCTGCGAACTTGCTAGATGAAGCAAAACTTTTTATGAAGAATGACTGTTCTTCCTAAAATGCAAAATAAGGAAGTTTACAAGTACAGTTAGGGCCATCCAGGGACACACTGTATAGAGGATTGTCCCTCGTTGGTTTAATTGCGCCTGCAAACACCAGAGGCGCTGTAAACGTCGACAAAAAATAACAGGTGCGTAGGATAGGTATAAAAGTTTAGTGATTTGTGCTGTCAACTCAGTAAATTAGTAAAACACTAAATAATAGTTTTTTTATTTTTTAAAATATTTTCAGTTATTCGTTACAAAAAACATTGTACCTAACTCCTTCGGAAAGAATTTTCCCGAATTCGCACTACATGTGTTCATTCGGGAAAATTACGAACTTGTTAGGTAAATAACTATTACTGTAGAGTAGCGTGTCTTTTATGTAGCAAACACGACAAAAAGTGATTAAGAGAAGTTGTTTCGAATCAACATCTAGATTCCTATACCAAATTTCAAAATCCTCTGCCAACTTTGATCTCTCACATTATCTTTTATGTTTAGGTCCCATATCATAGAATTTTACTTTTAACAAAGGCGGCTATGGAAAAACAAACATTTTTCAAAAAGTTTTCTATTTCATAATAAAAAAAATTGTTAAAAATAAAATTCTTTGATTTGGAAAATATTTGTCACATAAAAAGCACTTTACTTAGAAAATTGCGTTTTTCAATATTGTGTAAATCCAAAAAAGTGCTACTTTTCGGAATTTAAGCAAGATTTCACCGAGATTTTTTATTGTGTGGTAGTTTTAGCTGACCGAACAATAGGGTGGAACGAAAAATTGGATTTTTATTTTTTCTTTAATTTTAATTATGTCATAGTTTTCAAAAGGTGCATTTTATAATAAAAAAAACTCTGCAAAAACTGAAACGAATATTTTGGCATCTTCAGGTTCCTCAAGTGAATCAAAGTTTTGGGAAAAAAATATTTTTGTCAACGCATATTTTGCATTTGGGTTTTTCAATTTTTTATATAAGACTGATGTCATAGTTACCAAAAGGTGCCTTTTGTATGTATATAACACTGTGTAAAGGTTGGAAGTGGAATTTTGTCATCCTCAGGTTCCTCAAGAGGCTCAAAGTGTGCGTTCAAAAGCAAATTTTTACCAAATGTCATTTTTGGCACTATTTGCTGTAATTATTTTTTTAGGCCCCCGTTCTGTAAATCATGCATTACTGTACATTTTTTTCTTTACTTTACAAATATCTCCGAAGGTATAATGCTTGTTTGTTATTGTAATGTTTCAATATTTAGGTAAAATTAAGAAGAAAGGCGATTGCCTAAAAAATGTATGTATCTCATCCGGAAACACCCTTTTACAGGACTTGTAGGCTTTCAGTCCTCGCCTTCTTTTCGGACTTGTTACGTAAACTACTATACTTTTACTTATTATCATAAAAAACATTTAACGAAACTCAACATAAAAATAAATACTGCAACTAAAACTAAACTTAAAAGTAATAAACTAAATTAATCTGATTCTTATCAGGCGATGGGAACGTAATTCTGGATATTATGCGGTTTTTATATGGACCATAGTTGGTATTTTCATCTGTTAAAAAAAATCTCAAGTTTTGGCGGCATAGAATTTGCTGTTTTACTAGTACAAACCATACGTTCGATTTTTCTTGCTCTTCTGATTTTCATTGTCAATAGCGATTGTAGAATGAGCTTCTCATAAAACGCTAATATCTTCCAAAACAGCACTGGCAATTACGGCTGCTGCTTGATTTGGTTCTATCACAATCAAGCGCTACAGAAGACAACTTAGCTCTCAGTTGTGTCGACGTTTTGAATTTTATTTTACCTTCGTCTCATAAAATAAACATGCACAATAATTACAGGTAAATATGGAACTCGGTTAAGAAAACTTCTTCTTCATTCTTTCTTTCTTCCTCTATTTTTCCTTTTTACCACTGTTGGAGCTAATAGACGATGACCTTTTTTTATAGATGAAACGACAATATGACGGCATGTATTGTAGTTTTATCAAACGAGCTGTTGTCTTGGCTTTTCTTTCATCTGCCATTATTTTGGTAACTTCTGCCTCTACGGTTGCTACGCTCATAATCCTATTGGTTCTATGGTCTAACATAAATTCTTGCTCTCCATGAGTTACCTTGTTAGATTTTTCACATTTACAGTTTTCAAAACTGCACTTGCTAATTAATTAGACGCTTCTTTTCTAAAAACTATTACTTTAAGCTGGATGGCTACACGGATTTTTCTGGTTTTTAAATTCTTTTGGGCCTTCTTATAACGTTCTCGAAAACTTTTTAACTTATCCCATTTGCGACGTGACGAAACGGTAGAAATTGACGCACTTTGCCATAATGTCTTTCATTTTCGGTACAATGATTTTTAATATCTCACAAACACTGGGATCTTTGCCGTTATTTTTATATTCTAAATTATGCTGAATAAATAAATGATGTAATATAACATCGCGGTAGTTGGATAAGACCGATTGTCTATTAGTTTAGGACGACCAAAAATTTCACTAGAAATCTCACTTCTAGTAGTCAATTTTTTTTCCATATTTTAATTTATTACATATTATAACAGGCAACATACAACTGAAGACAAAAAAACAGCCAGCTTACCACAATTACCGCGATAACTACCACTTGTGTGATTGAATAAAAACGCATAATTTAAGACGTAAACTATGCTATATACGCTGAATTTTAACGCTAATAAGGAACCAGAAGACATTGAACTAATAAAACTTGGCTTTGAAAATTTCTTTAACTTACTAAAATAAGCATTTTAAAGGTTGTGGCAAACAGTGATTGATAACTTTTTAAGTCGCCGCGAATTGCAAAATCATAAAAAATTCAGAAATTCTTGAAACTTTAAGTTCTGTGAGGAACCTGAAAATATTAAAATAGGTCAACCAGCTTCAGAGACTCTTTTTTATTTGTCTAAAGGCACATTTTAACGCCTATGACAGAATGATTTTTAAAAACAAGTTTTTTCGTTCCGCCCTACTGAACAATCTCAAGGCCAGAAAACTTTTTAACGTAAAATGTGTCTCTATCTTGACTAGTAAATGCATGCTTCGTAATTATTTAAAAAAAAACGTAAATTTTACTGATAACGGAAGTCATGTGACAACTTTTGTTGGGCTCATTTGTAATCACTTTGCAATCACCTGTGGTCGTCAGTGTTTGATTTTCCAAGAAATTCTCAATAATTTTTTTTCATTTGATGACAGCTTTTTGGCGATCACTTTATTCATTATTTTTTTATAATAATTTTCTTACGTAGTGCACAATGTGGTTTGCAAATTTGAATTCGGCGCTGAGATGGCCTCGCGCCGAGTTGGCTGGCGCCGAGATGGCTCCGCGCCGAGTTGTCCCGGCGCCGAGCTGGCCCGCGCCGAGATGGCGGCGCCGAAGTGGCGGCGCCGAGATGGCGGCGCCGAGTTGTCCGGCTTCGACATTTGGGTTGTTTCCACCTGTGCATAGCCGCCTACTATGATCGATAAGAATATGATTTAATTTGAAAATCTTTTTAGCACCCTCAAATATTCCCAAATCCGAAGTAGAACCCATCTTTTTAGAAACAATAGTAATCGAAATGTGGTAAAGAATTTAGTATATTTGAAATGATATCATGAAATAGGGACGTAAATAGAATAATAAAATGGTTACTATACTTCATTCACATACGCAAGTCAGTAAAATCTGCAATCCAAGTTACAAATAGCAGCTACTATATGATCGAAAACTCTCGAAAACTTTCAGGGGGCTGTGCAACTTTTCCTTGTTAAATTTATGTTGGCAGTTGTTGTGACATTAGAATTTTATATCTGACAGTTTAAGGTTATATTAGTAATGTCATTTTAACAAATACAAATATTTTTGTTATGTCAAAATTCTGCTGTAGGCGCAACTAATTGTTGACAACATGTGATTCGAAAAAGGATTCATCAAAGAGGGCGAAGGAAGAAGAAGATAGACCTAAGCTGTAGGTGTAGTATTGATTCAGAAAGTAAGTTATATTAATTTATCTTCATCGGTATAGCTATAGACTATTTACCAAATTAATTTGAGTATCTTAACAGCTTTATTATCGCACTCAGTGCGGTTATAGATGCTATTACCGCACTCTTTTTTACAAAACTAAGAATATATTAAACCAGAATTTATTGATGAAGGTAAATTATTGAACAATACATGTTTGCTTACGGCACTTAATGAAACTCGCTTTATTGCCGCAGAACTCGCCTCACTGCCTCGTTCTGGCAGTCAGACTCGTTTCGTTAAGATGCTCATAATCGAACTTGTATTGTTACAGATATTAACGATACAAGCTTTATTATGAGCATCTTAACATCTTTTATATAAAAAGAGTGCCGTATTATCGATTACCGCACTGAGTGCGGTAATATATATCCATTACCACACTGAGTGCGGTAATGAAGCTCTTAACGATACTAAAATTAATTTGGTTAATAGTCTATAACAACACCGATGAAGGTAATAAATATTAAAAGTACAGTAAGTCTGGTTGCTATGACGATTGTACTTTCAGCAGATAAGGCGATGTTTGTGAAGGTATTTAACTATCAGTTATTATTCAAGATGGTATATGATTATCACCGTTGCTATGTACTAGGCAAGACAAAAAAACTGGGACAACTCTTGATAGAGATTTGAGCATAATTTGATTATCTTAAACGAGGCTTTAAACAATTACATTTATTATAACAATTATGATTCACAGCGACGTGTAAACAAATATATATATATATTTCGTATGAGACATATTACATTAAACAAACTTACTAGGTAACATTCTTTAAGTTAACTGAAAATTAATGCTAAAAATAACTAACACAACTAACATTGCCGGTGTGATTATAAATCGAGCTTCAAGTTAAGAAGCCAGTCTTTTCCCTTTGTTGTTAGTAAGTATACGTCCTCGGGATTTCTGTCGTAACGATATATTGGACATTCGATTACAATGTGGGTTATGGGTTGTTCTTCTGCTCCACATTCGCATTCTGCAGATTCTGTGTAGCCCCATTTGTGCATCAACCTTTTACATCGTCCATGTCCTGTGCGTATTCTGTTTAACTTGGTCCATAAACATCGGGATAGTTCGAAACCAGGGGGATTTTCCGAAGGTGTGATTTGTGTTGCCCTTATACCAGAAGGGGACCCCGCCATTTTTCTTCCCATGCTTCTTTGACATTCAGTTCTTGCACTGGGGACGATAGAAAGGTTCTTCTTGATCTTAATCTTGTTGCAGGGGGGTGACTCTGTTCGCGTCCGAGGCAGAAAGCTTCAAGTGCCCCCTGGTTAACACTAAACGAACAGCAACAATAGAGATAGTCAGTAAATAGTGTGTAAACAAATTGACGGTTCAGTGAGAAATACCTAGCAACTGTACATATTAAGGCAGTCACATTCACAACAGACCATACTAACTGTCCCAGTTTTTTTGTCTTGCATAGTACATTGTCAAAAGTTAGTACCTACATGCGTAACTATGCATTTTTACAGTTTTTCATTGGTTGATGTTATAGGGGGTGGTATAATCAGAAGTAATACTATAAGTACTTCGATATTATCAGGTTATATGTCCATAACTTGTTGCACAATAATAAAAGAGTGTCAGTTTTACAGGTTAAATAGTCCGACCGCGTCAGCGGGAAGATTATTCTGTCAAACTGACACGATTTGTTATTGTGCAGGAAGTTTGAGACGTACGAAGTACGCATTGTATTCGATTTGATTATTTTTTGAGTAAATTTTAATATTAGGGTTAATTAATAGTATATTACACAACGAGAGCTGTAGGAAGCATATTACACGCGAGTTGGAAAAGTTACGCACAAGCCGCGTAGCGGCGCGTGTGTAATTCCACGAGCATGTAATTGCTCTATAGCTCGAGTTGCGTACTATACTTTTTCTACGATCACACTCATTTCGTTAAACGAAAAAGAAATATTTTATTAACTGTCAAATCATCTGTCACACCATCTTAAAAATTAGGAGGCTGCAGTCACATCCCTACACCGCTTCGTACAAACAACAGAAGCTAACTGTAACGTAATAAAAAAAATTACGTGTTAGTCATTATCATTACGTAACACTGTTTGTAACAACGAATTTACTAATCAAGTAAGCAGTGCTTAATGAGCAATTTACTAATAAAGGAGTAGAAAAACATTTTATTTGATCAGTAATGCTCCATTTGGATAAGCTATTTGTGATTTGGGATCTATATGTTGTATTATACGCTTTCTGAAGGTCAAGGAAAACTGCACATAACTGTTCAGTTTTTATATCAGCTTTTTTACGGCCATATCTAATTTAACTATGCAGTCAATAATTGATCGTTCTCTTCTGAAGCCATTTTGATTGAAATTCGGCAGCATGTTAGACTCTAGTTTATCAACTAG
>CALNHX010009218.1:0-52098 GCA_940337035.1 Agriotes lineatus | reverse complement strand
AAGAATATAGCGTACGAGAAGACGGGCAGGTGGCCGGGCAGCGGCTCCTATCGCGGCGCGGTGCGACCCAAGATAAGCCGACCGCCGATCTCAACGCGGCCGTCGACCTGAAACAGCTGATTTGCGGAAACATACAAAATTAACAATTTAAAAAACGGAAAAACGGAAAACTGAAAATGGATAGCGAAGAATATACAACAGACGAAGGAAAAAGAAGAAGAAATTGGGTGAGCGGAGAGGAGGAAGAGACGTTTAAGAAAAGCAAGAAAAAATCACGCTCTCCCAGCAAAAGCAAAACAAAAGAAGATGAGGATAAGCTAGAAAAAATTTTGAAAGCTATGCAATCGTTAGCAGAAGAGATAAAAGGGATGAGAGAAGAGCAAAAAGTATATAGTAGAGAGATAAAAGAACTGAAAGCAGAAAATGAAATCACGAAAAAAGAAAATATGCAACTAAAAATGGAAATCAAGACAATAAATGCCAGACTGGATGCAATGGAAAGAGAGAAAAGAAGAAATAACATCGTAGTACAAGGACTTAGGATAGATGAAGATGGGAACCGAACATCAAGGCAAGTAATGAAGGATTTCATAGAGAACCAATTAGCTATAAAAATAAATGTTAAATCGGCCACCAAGTTGGGCATAAAAACATACCTTATTGAACTAAATAGCGCAAATGAAAAAATCGAAGTAATGAAAAATAAAAATAAATTGAAAAACTACAAAGAAGAAAAAATATACATCAATGATGATTTGACGAAAAACGAGAGAGAAATACAAGGGAAAATTAGGAAAGCTGCTAAAGAAGAACTGAAGAAAGGGCGAAAAATAAAAGTAGGATTCCAGAAAGTACTAATTGACGGACAGGAGTGGAAATGGAACAAGGGTGAGGAAAGGCTAACCATTTCAAGAAGCAGAAAACCAGAACGTGCAGAAGATATTGATTCAAAAAACGATTAACGGAAGGCAATCTTAAGGAAAACCTGGAAACGACACGGCAAAGAAATGGTACACGAAAAATGAACATGGCAACATGGAACATTAGAGGTCTTCACGGAAAAGAAAAAGAACTTGTCAAGGAATTCGAAGAAATTGATATAAACATTTTAGGGAGACCGAAGACAACGTGGAACCAAACCGTAGAGAAGATGTTAGAACATAGAGGGCTCACGAAGGTTCAAGCAGCAAATATGGCGAAAAACAAGAAAGACTGGAAGAAATTTATTTATAGTGATAGAGACTTATGAACATATATGCAAATAGGGGTGAAATGTATGTATACACAATACAGAAGAATATGTAATGCCTGACACTTCACGGTAAAAAGGCTTTTGATTATATAATATATATATAAATAATAACTTATTGTAAGTATAAATTAAATTATAGATATAGAATAGTGAAAGCAATAGATAACCATATATTTCATTTGCTTGTCATTGTGGAAAACGAGGACGCACCTGTTAACTTAAATAATTAGTTGTTATATTAAACACTGAACCTAATTAAAGCTAATTTATTAATTTCACATTAGCCTTCGTCTTGACGGCTTTACATTTTAGATAGTAATTACAAGTTGCAATCGACATGCTAACCATAGCGAATCTAATTAACATTATATAAGTATGCATTGAGTTAAGCAAAACGAAGTATATGAGTTTATACAAATTAGAAAATTCTTATCACGCGCAACTAAGAGGCTACTTGTAAATAAATTATTAATAGGTCCATTAATTACTTTTCGTTTAACTTAACACGTCACATAGCGTACTTAGAAGCACTTTCCTTTGACATATTTATCTCAGTTGCTTTAAATATATTTGCTAAGCAAGATATGGTATGATTTATAAGTAAGATTATTAACATAATTATGAATATTTATTTCATTCATGCACGCATGCATAAGTGGTACCGACAAATTCCAATTTTACGCTGATAACACTGGTCAACACAGTTTGGTTTTCTTATACATCAATACATGTAGCTTATGTCTTTTGTCATGCTGATTCTGAATCTGATTTCAAATTTGCTCCATCACGTCAGAATGTTGAGAAAGTTCAAATAGTTTTTTCAAAAACGCATTCAATTTTACACAATTACTTTTGTATAATAAAGATAGTACAAGAAATATTGTTCTGCTGAACATTGATTGGACATGTCTGAACGTGTCCTTGCATGTTTCCCACGTCAGAGCACTTAAACCACGCCCATTTTTGTTCTGGAGCCAATCAAATCAAGAATTGGTCGATTTCTGGCTATGTGAGTATATAAAGAGCTACACCGGCTCTTACGATTCAATGTAAATCAGTTTGTGATGGCTGAACGTCTTTTTATTTCATAATGTCCCGTACGTGTATAAATAATCCAAATAGGACGATAGCATACAGCTCCATGTAATGTACTTAGGTACCTAATTAATATTATTTCATTTGTTTTTCAATAATTTTATTTTCTAAAACCTGACTTGTCAAAATAAATTTGTTTTTTATTACTATTATTAGAACTATAAAAAAAACGAAAATTGTACATAGTTAGTTTCTAAAGAAAAATAAAAAAACAGAAAAAACATTCACAATTGTCATCTCATACAGAAAATATGGAAGACTAATATATAGGTTGGCAACAAATAAGAAAGTGCCTACAGATAAAGCTAAAAAATAACTAGAAAAATATAATAAACAAGGATAGCAGATATTTTGTTCAATTATTATTTTTTTATTTTTATACTGAAAGATTAATATTACAATAATACGTTTTCATTACATCACTGAACACTAAATATGAAGAAGTAAGTATACTCTGTAATGATATTCACATCAAATCACAGCAAATGTCTTTAAGATAAAAATTTCCTGGAGATTCATTATTCTATATATTCCCGGTATTATATGTTGTACGTATACACTTATATTCCCGTAAGGGGGTTGCTAGATCCCCCATCGGGTGCCTCCCCAGGTGGCGGATAGGAGAAGGCTCGCCAGATATGACGGGTACCGGGAAAATCAAATACCCGGGGCGGACCAAAACTAGCAACAGGAAGGCAACTTGCAAATGATACATATTATTCGCTTCTCAAATTATTCTTTGCTAATTGGAAGCAGCTTTATCATTAATACATTGGGGCTACCGCTAAAGGGACCGCTTTAAAGGACCAACACCATACCCTCGCAGGCGACTAACACATAGTGATCCGCACGGCTGCGACACTGCGAAAGGAAGGACACGGGAACCCACCTTCTATTATCCCAAGAGAATCCTATGACATTATGGCTGCACTCAATGTGAAATGTTCCGGAGTTATAAGATAGAACAGAATGGAGAGGAATAATCAAGAACTGCACATAAGACCATAAGAACATAGGATCACGATCACTCAGACAATGAGGAAAACTACGAAGAAGATACTTAATTATAAAACCTACATGGTAGAAACATATTCTAAGCTGGACAATAAAAAATATTAAAGCTGGGTCAGATTTAAATAAATTACGAGTATATACGAAGGCCAATCCGAATTTATTGTGTATCTAAAATTCCAGATAGCTTTGGAAAACAAAAGCTCCTATTTACTATCACTCTTTACATGTACTTTGACTTTTAGTTCGTTATTGTACTATTCATAGTTTTTTTTATATCGTGGTTAAAAGTAAACGAGTTGTACTATAAATGGTATTTTCGCGAGAGCATTTCCAAATCACATCTTTTTATGATTTTAATAAAGGCATGAGTACTTATCAGAGTCGGAAAAGGCCGTCCTCCAACGTCTTATACCGATCAAAATAGCTGCTGATAAAATGATGATCAAAAAGAACAATAAAGTTACATACGTAACGATAGAACAACACCCACTCAGCTGCTGCGATTGTGACAGCTGATGAAACTTACACATTTGTTTTTGAAGTACGTACCCGACAAGAGTGTCAGGTGTGGGTTCACGAATATAACGAAATGCTAACCATACACAAACAACAAAATATATGACAAAAAATGATGCTAAAGAATACTGTTTTTTAGGAACACTGGTCTCTCCAAAGCCATTAAGCTAGAAGATCAGAAAACAGTTACGGCTAAATAGTATGTGAAAATATGTTTGCCAGAAGTGTTCAAAAACCTTCCTAATAAGCGGATATGCTGCTACTGCACGATAATGCATCTTCCCACACACCAGCTCAAGTTCTACAGTATTTACCGCAAAAATAAAATCAATGCCATCGAATGTCCCCCTTATTCTTCTGATTTAGCGACCTGTGACTTTTGGATGTTTCTTGGACTTTAAAAGAATCTATGTAGTACGAAATTTTCTTCATATGGTGGAATCGATGTTGCTGTAATGTCGTATTTTTAAAGCCTTTGAAAAGATGCCTGGCTGTCAGCTTTTAAGCAATGGAAGGAAAGAATGGTTAAGTGTATTAATGCAGAAGAGAACTACGTTGAGCATACTTAAAATAAAATTTGTCAAATATTTTTGATTTTTATGAATAAAAGTAAGTCCGGCACAGCTGTTCGTTTGATCGTTGCTCAAGCACTGCCAAGGTTGAATCAGAAAGGTTGGATTCGTTGCTTTTACTTTCTCGATGAGCCCAACTGTGTTTTCCCGATTTATTAAAGTGGTGGCGTTACCATTTAAACATCTTTATTTTGTTTATCGGATCGTAGTCCTAATTAAGGTCGTAAAGAACTCCCCTTCTCCACTAAATGAACCGTCAACCTTTGTTACAGCCCATTGTAATGTAAAGTAAAGTAAAGTTCAGAGCGCTTCATTCCACACCCAGGAATGTGGCCTGAAACTCGGCGAGTTAGACTCGCCGAAATATCTTTTCCGAAACCCCAGTCATCTGGCACGCCGTTAACGGCGTACTGGTTTATGTGGTTAGCACCACGCCTTCTACAACTACTTCCATAACCGTGGTTTCGGTACCCAATTTTTAAAACGACTGGGTGGTCCGCCCGCCAGTTGCCAGATGTGGGAATTGAACCCCGAACTCCCTAACCGCTGGCCACGCTGGCGATCCATTGTAATGTAATTGGGGTAACTCATCAGAGAATTTCCCGATTTTGTTTGGTTACATGTCGTAAAGTCGATTTCGTACTGTAACGTAACGTCAAAGGAGAAATAATATAATTTTAAGAATATAAAAATCGTCACAGCAGAATGTTAAATTTATATAAAATAGAAGTAGTAGTTCAAACTTATAATTTAAAGAAATTTTGTATAAGCAATTTCAAAAAATAGGTTATAGATAAAATTTCACTAAATAGGGTCAGTTCCCGTTTGAATTTCAACGTGGAAAGACATTCGAACCGTGCCGTGCGATAACAAGTGACCTCGTGATAACGCCAGTAAACTCGATTTTATTTCAATTTATTCAATTCAAATTGTTACACGGCTTATAGCCAATATTACAATTAAAACTCATATGAGAGGGCCGGTATGGCCCACCTCTAGCCTCCTGGATGGATGCAACCCCCACAAACACTGCCCCCAAATGGTTCTACCAACGCCGATGATGACAACTGGCCAAACTGAAAAACACAATGCTCAGTTTCTTCAAATGCCAGCTAATACCGTTACACAACCACAAGTAATGCTATACCCCCCAACCCTGTCAACAAACGCACCCTACACAATGCTTTCTTCTCAAACACATGGACCACAGTCTCACATAAAAAAGATAGAACTTCTCAGAACGATGTCGATATGACCGCCAAACATAGTAAAGTAAGTAAATACTGGCTAGATGCACCGTCCTCTTCCAATCGCTTTTCAATCTTAGAAAACGAAGCCTCTAACGAACAAGAAGACGCTAACCCTGAAAAACAAACTCCAAAACCTCCCCCAATATTTGTAAATGGGGCTAAAAATATTACACCTCTCGTACATCTACTGGACGAAAAAGCCACACAGCAATATGAAATCAAAGCTCTTATGAATAACCAGATAAAGATTCAACCCAAAACAGCCGAGATTTATGGTATAATCATAAAAGCTCTGAATGAAAAGCAAACTGAATTTCACACATTTAAATTGCAAGAGGAAAGAGGTTATAAAGTTGTATTGAAAAACATGCACTATTCTGTCGATTGTAAAGACATTAAAGCAGAAATAGAGAAACTAGGCCACACAGTTACAAATATTTGTAATATAAAGCAATACAGAACAAAATTGCCGCTTCCTATGTTCTTTGTTGAACTAAAACCAGCACCTAACAATAAGGATATTTATAATGTGGCGCACTTACAACAGTGTAAAATAAAATTCAAACCTCCGAAGTACAAAAGAGAAATTGTACAATGTGCGAAGTGCCAAAGATACGGGCATACTAAAAATTTCTGTTTCCAAAAACCAAGATGCGTTAAATGCGCCGGTGACCATACTACTGCCATGTGCTCCAGAAAAACAAGATCTAACTATGTACGCTGTGTTTTATGCGGAGGAAATCACCCCGCGAATTATAAAGGTTGTACTATCTACAAAGAGTTGCAGAAAAAACAATTTCCAACACTTCGCCCGAAACAATACACTCCACCCCAACAAATCAAGCAGTACCAACAAATTCAACCTGGAATAACCTACTCGGCGATAGCCCAAGGTCAAAAACAACAAAATTACACTCCCAATACTCCGCTGCATATGCAAACCTCACAACCTCACCAACAATCCAGAGATATGGAAGAGTTAAAAATTTTGATGAAGGCCTTATTTGATCAAATAGGTACCATGTTAAACCTGCTTACAACCGTGATCGCTAAACTCCGTTAATGGTTAATCTACTAAAAATCGCTTTGTGGAATGCCAATGGCTTGTTACAACATATAGACGAATTAATAGTATTTAACATTACAAGCCAGGTAAAACAGTTTTTACTGGCGATAGGATTGGGATGACTGGCGAGCCGTTAGGCGAGCCTGTCATATCCTTGAGCCAGTAAAAATGATTACCTGGTGAGTTTTGTTGAATATTTTATTTGTTTCTCACTTGTAAATAACTAAAAATTTACCATTTATTCAAAATGTCAAACTGACAAGCAACTAAATTCATCAATATGACACATACTAAGGAAGACAACTCTGGCTTTGCACGCTATCATTTATCTATGAGCACGCTTGTAAAATATAACTGGCTAGCCAGTAAATTTTTTACTGGCGAGCCAGTTAAGAAACATTTTCAAGGTGAATACAGTGACTTGATAAATTGATGTTTACAAGTGAGGAACAAATAAAAGCATTTATTTTACATCATAATATCGACGTTATGCTAATATCTGAAACACACTTTACAACGAGAAGCTACCTAAAAATTCCTAACTATCTAATCTACTTTACAAATCATCCAGATGGTACTGCCAGAGGTGGTTCCGCTATTATCATTAAAAACTTAATCAAACATCATGAAATAAATAGCTACTATACAAACTTCCTGCAAGCCACCAGTGTGGCAATAGAAGATCCCACTGGTCTCCTAATAATTTCTGCCGTCTACTTTCCTCCCAGACATGCAGTCACACAAGAACATTACGAAGATTTCTACAACACCCTGGGACAAAGGTTTCTTGCTGGTGGAGATTACAATGCGAAGTACACTATCTGGGGATCCAGACTCATAACACCCAAAGGACGTGAGTTGCTTAGAACTATAGAAAGAAATAACTTAACACATCTATCCACTGGTGAACCCACCTACTGGCCAAACGACCGGAACAAACTACCTGATTTGGTGGGCTTTGCTGTTGCCACCTCCTATTTTGATTTGTCATCAGATCATTCTCCAGTTGTCAAACTCTCAACAGAAACGATAAGCATTCAAAAACAACCAAGTTTAAGCAATAAGCATACAGACTGGGATGAATTTAGACGACTAGTAAACGACAAACTGACCTTGAGTGTCCCCCTTAAAACTGAAGAAGACCTTGAATCAGCAGTCAAATTCTTCAACAACATAACACAATGGGCGGGTTGGAACGCAACACCAGAACAAACGCAAACGCTAAAATCTTATAGTTGTCCTGTATCAATTAAGCAAAAAATTCTGGAAAAACGAAACTTTCGCAGACAATGGCACAGGTTAAAAACGCCGGAAAGTAGACGGTTATATAACGCAGCTACGCATGAACTTAAACAACTTTTAAACACCAATAAAAATGAATGCATACAAACGTTCCTTCAAGGTCTTACACCCACTGAAACCACCGAGTATTCTCTTTGGAGAACAACTAAAAAACGAAAGCAGATAACAAAAGCTTCTCCGCCTATTAGAACGAGCCAAGGTACCTAGGCAAGAACTAATCAAGAAAAAGCTTGCGCCTTTGCGGAACACCTAGCACAGATTTTCCAACCCCATCCCTCAGAAAATCAGCCTGAAGATGAAAACGAATTAGTTCAACGCCTAGAAACCCCTTTCCAACTTGAAACACCAGTTTAACGCGTTAAAGCAAACGAGGTCGTAGATGCTATAGCAACCCTACACAGGAAGAAAACACCGAGATATGATTTGCTTACAGCCCCCCATTGAAACAAAATATCTTACACAGCTCTTTAATGATATTCTGCACATTGGCTACGTTCCGGCCCAGTGGAAAGTAGCTCAAATTAAAGTAATTTTAAAACCAGGTAAACCACCGAATGACCTAATATCCTATCGACCAATCTAAGGAGACTTCTGCCAATTATTGAGACCAACGAATCAATTCCTGCTCACCAATTTGGCTTCAGACAGATGCATGCTACAACCGAACAAATACATCGAGTTGTTCGAAAAATTAATGAAAGCTACAAAAACAAGCAATACTGCTCTGCAGCGTTTTTAGACATATCTCAGGCATTTGACAAAGTCTGGCATATTGGTCTGTTATTCAATTTGCGTACCATTCTCCCCCTAAATTACTACATCATCCTGAAATCCTACCTTCATAACCGACATTTCGTTGTGAAGTTTGAAACTGAGTATTCAAGACTCTACCCCATAAATTCTGGTGTACCTCAGGGCAGCGTGTTCGGACCACTTTTATATACATTATACACTGCAGATCTTCCTGTAACACCAAACGTAGTAACGGCAACCTTCGGAGATGATACTGCAATCCTAGCTTCTGATAGTGATCCATTAATTACTACACAACTGCTGCAAACCAACTTAACAGAGATCCAAGCAAGGCAAAAAAACATGGAGAATGAAAATGAACGAAACCAAGTCTACCCATGTGACATTTACCACAAGAAAAGGTACCTGCCGTCCGGTCCATATAAATAACCAACAGCTACCCCAACAGTAAGACGTTAAGTATCTTGGACTACATCTCGACAGGAGATTAACCTGGCGAAATCACATATTTACTAAACGTAAACAGTTAGGATTAATTCTCTCCAAAATGTACTGGCTGCTAGGGCGCAACTCCAAACTCACTATCGAGAATAAACTCCTGATATACAAAGTGATAATCAAACCAATCTGGTCATACGGCATCCAGCTCTGGGGTACAGCATCTACCTCCAATATCGAAATACTCAAGCGATTTCAAGCAAAAGTGCTGCGCATGATAGTGAACGCGCCTTGGTTTGTGCCCAACACAGTTATTCGTAAGGACCTCCAAATTTCAACGGTTAAAGAAGAAATCAGACGCTTCAGTGTACAGTATAGTGCGCGGCTTAGTGTCCATCCTAACGTTCTAGCAGCGAATCTTCAAAACCAGCCCATAATAAATAGGAGGTTACAAAGTCACCTGCCCAATGATCTGGCTACCAGATTTTAATCTTATTATTATTTAAGTTAGTTCTAGTTTTAAGGCTTAGTATTTAAGTTCTATTTTTTCAAATTCACATAACGGATAAAATCCAATTGTTACAGGAGATTGCTACTGAGCATTCTTCTACATGCCATTTTTACATAACATTAGCTGAATGTACTTTGTATAGATTGCAAATAAAACTGGGATATCAAAAAAAAAACTAAATAGGGTTTGGTAAAAGCAATATTTTTTTAAAGGTAATCATACTTCCAGATGTAAAAGTTGATCAAAATAGACCCAGTCATGATGAATGTTGCCCTTGTCACCGGTGACACACACGCCCAGCTAGCAGCTACATACACGTACAGATAAGTATTTTTTATAAATGACAGAATTCATATTTAGATTCCAAAATTCATATTTCAAATTAAAAAAAAAAAAATTTATGTTTTTACTATTAATACTTTCCCACACTGAAAACTTTACTTACGGTAGTATAAGAATTAATTTTTAATTTGTCATATCAAGTGGAGCAATGGAGAAAGCCGTTGTCTGTTGGCTTTTGCAGTAACTTTGAATCTAATTTTCAATATTTTGGATGGTAAAGTTGTACGATCGATTAAATAATTTACCGAGATTCGTCTTTATGCCTTACTAATTATACCAGTATTAACCAATCGGGTAAATAGTTCCAATTAAATATTTCAAATACAATTTATTGTGGAAGATCATCATATCGTAACCAAACAAAACCTAAGTATGTCATTAGTAGCTGTAGAATGCTTTATCGATTAAATGGAAAGTAGTCTCTAATAAGAGGTATTAGTGTACGACAAAGCATAAATGTCACTGAATCATTGTTCATTTTCCATGTTATTATATCAACCACATCCCGACTTTTCGTTTGTGGCATTTATTAAAATTCTCGTTTTACAATTTATTATTTTCCTCTAATCATAGCAGAATTAATATTTATAAAAATACCAATATTCATAATTTACTATACGCCACTTGTATAAAGTTTACTGTAAATAACTTGTGTTCAAAACTTTTAGTTACACCCTGCATACATTCCCTCAAAAGTTTGAAAGTAAATTATAACCACTGAGAATTACAATAGCGTAAACAGCGAAAGATAGTAATGGAAATAAACGGTCAGACAAATTTTTTCACCGAAAACCAAAACGCGAAAGCTTGTAAAATAACAGTTATTCGAAGCAATAACCTTGCAGCTGGAGCTGCTCTATAACAAAAAACTATAACAAATGTGCTATATAATATGATTCTCCCAGAGAAACTGTCTTTATTGCGAGTCAAAAAACGCCAGCATCGAACGCTGGAAAAGTAGACAGAAAATATTGAAAGTTTTTGTTGCTACAGAAACTACCTTTCACGGGTTCATTTGCTGTAACTTGAATAAGCAGCAAATAGTATAGACATACGATCCATCATTTCAGTGATTTAACGCTTTTGTAATCTGGTTATTAGACAATTAGTGTTATTCTTTATTTTTCCCTAAAAATGATTCCATTCTTTGTTACAGCATAAAAGCGACATTACGACATAACCGTCAGTTAGTTACTACCTGCAAACTACTTTACGACAAAATCGGGAAAATTACACAGATCCGTTGCCCCAAATTCTCGTTACGATGGGCTGTAACACAAGGGTCCGGCTATTAAGGATGCTCAGCAAGAAGGAGTGGGTTATTTACAACCTTAGAATTAGGGCATTGGTCCAGCAGATGAGATAGAGATCTTAAAATTGATAGCGCCACCACATTCAGAATGAATCGGGGTAAAATTAACAACAAATCAACACAGTTAGGCCCACTTGAATGTGGAAGTAGTATCCCCACCTTTCCACTACTGCCTTGGCACAACCTTGAGGTACCGACGTCACAGCTGATTCTGACCTATCTTTGGTGGCATCAACTTACTCTTATCTGATTTTTTGTACAGTGCACAAAAGAAACAGCATGCAAACACCAATAAAAAACGTATAAACCATTACCCTCGGGGGGAGCCTGCATCCCTAGAGGGCGCGTCCCCAGGTGGCGGATAGGGGAATGCCCGGTAGATATACCGGGTAGGAAGGAAACAAAATACCTCCCGCGGACCAAACAGGCAAATAGTAGCGTCTGTCTCAGAATGGGCGGCTACGAACAGCGTCTGTCCCATAATGGGCGGCTGGAAAAAAAGGTCCTCCAACAGGGGGTTATGGCGCCAGGAGTTAGCACCCTGACACATATAAAAAGTTAAAGGGCAAAATAAATGGAAGCAGGATGAAAAACAAAATAGTAATCATTCCCCGGGTGGAAATCCACACCTCCGTAGGAGGGTGCCCCAACGGATACGGGGGGGGCAATTCTGCTGATAGTTTAAAAACCCCAGACTTAAAACTCAACCACAAAAAGGAAAAGGAAAAGAAACATCGACAAAGGAAGAAGAGATTAATCGTCTGTGGAACTTGGAATATCCAAGGCTGGAACACAAAAAATAAAGAAGTTACTGATGAGTTCAAAAAAATGGATATTGACATAATGGTAATCAGTGAGACGAAGAAAAAAGGAAATGGGATAGAAAAAACAAACGGAGTCTTTCACTGCTGGAGTGGGGTGAAAAAAGAAGAAAGAGCCAAAGCCGGAGTAGGAATCCTGATTAAAGAAAGATGGATAAAGACAATTAAGACCTGGGAACCCATCAATGAAAGGATTATTAAAGTGGAAATGACCTTATTAGGACGACAAATAGTAATCTTGGGAGTATACGGACCGACGGATGATAGACCAGACGCGGAAAAAAATCAATTCATGGAAACGTTACAGGATCAAATAGAGCAAATTAAACACAACCAAGAGCTCATCCTTGCAGAAGACCTAAATGGCAGGACAGGAAGGAAAGTTAACGACAAGACAGTGGGAAGATTTGGCGAAGAAACAGAAAATGAAAATGGAGAAAGAATTATTGAATTATGCGAAACCAACAACTTAAGAATAACGAACGGTTTTTATCGCCACAAAGAGATCCACAAGTACACATGGACACAAGAAAAAAGAAATTTAAAATCGATCATAGATTACTTCATTGTTAAAATCGAAACTAAAATTATAATAAAAGACGTTCGAGTAAAAAGAGGTGCGGAATGTGGATCCGACCACAAGCTACTCATTGCAAAAATGGAAATACCCTGGATCAAAAATCACCAACCGACAGAAACAGAAACTAGATCAAACATGACACGAATAGAAAATGAAAAATTCAAGCTATATCTGTTTAGAGAAGAGTCAGTAAAAGACTTATATAGAAGAAGGCTGGATCAGAAGTTAGAAGAATTCAGGTACGAAAACATCGAGGAAACGTACGAACACATAAAAAAGAGTATGAAAGAAGCAGCAATGGAAGCTCTAGGGTTGGAAGAAAGAACATCAAATCGATATAACATAAAACTGACGGAGAATACTGAGAAATGTATTAAGGAGAAGAAATATTTATACAATAAGTGGCTCAGTACCAAAAATCCGGATGATCTCCAAAAATACCAACAAACAAATAGAGAGGCAAAACAGATGGTAGTAAAGGAGAAAAACGATAAATGGGGAGAAACTTGCAGAAACATCGAACAGTACATAGGGGGAACAAGAAATTCAGAATCATGGAAGGTACTAAAAGGACTACGGAAAAATTCTAAGGAAAAGACAGGTCTGACGTACATACAAGAAAAACAATGGGAAGAATATTATAAGGATCTATTAATAGAGAAACGACCTCAATTTATTGAAGAGGACGAAAACACAGAACAAGTCAACGACGAAATAATGGTGACACTAGAGGAAGTTCGGAATAACATAAAAACACTTAAAAATAACAAATCCCCTGGACCTGGAGGAATACCTAATGAATTAATAAGATATGGAACCGATAAACTATTTAGAATAATTCACCGTATGACTCAAGAAGCTTTAAACAAAGAAGAAATACCTAAAGAATGGACAGAAGCTTATATTACATCCATTTTTAAAAAAGGGGACAGAAGAAGATGCGAAAACTATAGAGGCATTAGTGTCATATCATCAATGGGCAGACTATATGGCAAAATAATAAAGGAACAATTGGAGAAAGTACTAAAGGACAAAATCGACGAGGACCAAGCAGGTTTCACTGCCGGAAGATCATGTATCGATCATATATATACTATCCAACAATTAATAGAAAAAAAGCTAGCGAAAAACAGAGATGTCCACATAGCCTTTATAGACCTTAAAAAGGCCTATGATTCTGTCCCACGAAAGAAATTGTGGAAGGCGATGCAAGAAATAGATATCCCCCAAAAACTAATAAGAGCTGTAAAAAACCTGTTTCAAAACAACTGGGTCAGAATTAAAATAGGAAATAAAATAGGAAACATCTTTAGAACAACAAAAGGCCTCTTACAGGGCTGCTCTACGTCACCAACCCTATTCAAAATATTCCTACAACAAACACTGGAACCATGGAAAAAAAGATGTGAAGGAATGGGTGTCCCAATCAGAGACGACCATCTATACACTCTTAGTTTCGCTGACGATCAGGCAGTAATCGCCCAAGACGATGAAGATCTCAGTTTTATGCTAAGAAAATTAGATGACGTATACACCGAAAATGGTTTAGAGATAAGCTTGGACAAAACAGAGTATCTAACAACAGCACAAGAACCGGTTACCAACTTAGAAATAGAAGAAGGAAGCCAAATAAGAGGAACAGACAAATTCAGATACTTAGGATTTATTATCTCAAAAAAAGGAACAACTGAAGCGGAAATTAAAAGTAGATTGGGACAAACCAGAAATACAATAAAACAACTTAACCCAGTGCTTTGGGATAGACACCTCACAAAAACGACAAAGACTAGAATTTACAACACTCTAGTACGCAGTATACTAACATACGGAGCAGAAATCTGGGTATTAAATAAAAAGGAAAAAAATAAAATTCATTCAACAGAAATGGATTTCTGGAGAAGAAGCTGCGGAATTAAAAGAACTGACAGAGTTACCAACGAGGAAATTAAAAGACGAATGAAAGTAGAAAAAGATACGCTAGAATACATCGAACAGAAAAGATTGATTTGGTACGGACATGTAAGAAGGTCAGAACCCAACCGATGGATAACAAAGATCACAGAATGGAGCCCAAAGGGAAAAAGAAAGCGAGGAAGACCCAGAAGATCTTGGAGGAATGAAGTCGACAACGCGATGGACAATAAACAACTGGAAGACGGAGACTGGGAAAATAGAGAGGAATGGAAAATGTGGTTGAGTCAAGGAAAACAGCGTCAGCTGTAAAAATCCTTATATATATATATAAACCATTAACAAAGGACTCTATTGAAATAATAAAGTATATATGCATAGCAAAAAACATGAAATGTTTACTGGTTACAATTCAAACTGATCAACAAAAGGGGTTAGTTTAGTTAGATGGTAACTTTTAAACTAAGCACAAATGACAAAAATGGTAATGTTTACTTGTCAACGCAAAACAACTCATCAACAATGTTTACTTAAATTTCCAACGCAAGGCGACATATAAACATTAAAATTTGACGTTAATTTACTTTAAAACGGTAGGGTCTGTTGGCATCTCGCACTTTAAATGACAAAGCATATCTTGACGGAACTTCACTTCAACAAATCGCTATAAATTTAAAGGCTAACAATTTACCTTGATAGGAAATCAGAATGACAGACTGGTTACTGTATGGTCCTCATCACCTCCGCATGTCGCATCCCTCAGGTTGGTACCACAAATATAAGAAACGACTGGAAACTCCTCAAAGCTGTCTTCAAGCAAGTGTGACGATACAAATCCCCGAAAGGGAAGAAAATGAAGCACCATTCAACTGGTAGTTGCGGAACGAAACCTGGTAACTTGACTGCAATAATGGTTTAGCGTCCACGGGGTTTTTCATTTGATAAACCGCCATTGGCGTACATCCAGAAATACCAGCTCTACGGTAACGAAGAACCCTTGGCCAAACCCTTTTTACGACACTAATTCACTGACTTGACGACGGCAACAATGGAGTTTTACATTTTACACAATTTCGACTTACGACTTTTTACGCGGCGAGGCCAGGCCTCTCCGGGAACCAACGAGCGACCCCCAGTGCACGATCTGAGCACCGGACGATGATTAATGCTTTTCACTAAGATCTCAGAGACCAAAATGAATTGCGCAACTGCCGCTTATTGGTCCTTGTTCCACTTGTAGCAAAACGCTCGGGACGAAAATGATGAAACATGATTTGCCTAAGCAAGGGATTCACCGGTTAAGTCATGCAATCGCCTGGCTGGAACCAGGAACTCATTAAGACGCAATCACAGCAAATGACATCACCCATGCAGAATACGAGGAAAAAACGAACTTGCTTTGTCAAACAAGCTTACGGAGAATTGTATAAAAAAACTGATGAGTTAATATTTGAAAAGTGAGCAGAAGAAAGGTTCGCATGGAGTCAAATTTTGATAACATTATTCAACTACGAATTTAGCTTAACTTATACGGAAAATACAGGAACGTACTAGCTCCGGGAAAATTGTTATAACATCTTGTATGCGTATTGTGTACATGCTAAATCCCATTCAATTAATCTAGTGCATAGTGATTCAAATGCCATGCATTTAAAAAAAGAACTTTCTTGTTTTTCAAAAGACTTCTAGAACGCCCTCAAAACTCCGATAAAATTCAGCAACCGCGCTGGCTCCACAGATTTTCGGGGAACATTACACAATTTTTCAAAGACTAAGGAAATAGTATATTATATTAGAAGGCATGAAAGTGATACTTTGCAGATGAGGAGGTTTGTTAAAGAATACGAGGACGCGAAGCGTCCGAGTACTTTTTCAAAGCCTCCGAGTCGAGCATAGACACTTTTATGCTGTGTAATGAATGTATTACATTTTTTCTGAAATCTCTTTGTAACACCTACGGCGCGCAGGCTTCGGCAGCACGGATCTACACCGCTCGACAGTTCCAGCCGTCGCTAAGAGAAAGCGCCAAGCGCATCGCTCGCTTACAGGTACTCTACGCTCGCTAGTCCTGTTTCAACAGCGCTATCTTAAAACTTCGTGCCAGAAAATCATCCGACTTTTTACAGTGACAGCGTCTAAAGAAAAACACTGCCAAAGCTATAAACCATTCAATAATTATTTTCCCGATAGGTAGACATGGAATTTTGTTTTTAGGTTTAATAAAATTAAAACTCCCTAGAATCTCTTTCTGAAATTTTGTCAGAATCAGCTGATATGTACAGGAGGCTCACGAAACTGTCTAATCTGACATTTTGAGGTTAAACGGGCAATGTTGCCAGTGCTTTCATACTTTGTTTGTTGTTTGTTTGTTTGTTAATGGACAAGGTATGCAGAGTACTTTAAACACCGATTGATTTGGTCATATGGTCAAACTTTGTTTGCCACTAGGCATAATATTTATGGACATCGCCGTCATGGATACCTATCTGTCAACGAATTGTAGTACTAAAGCAAATATGCCGAAAGTCATTAACCTAACGTCGAGCGCAACTGATCTGACAGGCACAGCACGGCAATTTTGCTATCTCGCGCCACCACTAGGCGGCGTTGGAATCTATCGCACATGTATATACAGGTACTCTATCGCACATAGTAGCTGACTATTTTGGTGTGCTATATATACAACCCTGCCACTTATTTTGAGTTTGGCCTTCAATAGTGAAAATTATTCAAATTCTGTCCAGAGAAGCTCATTGCGCCCGAACTCGCCAAATTTTTCAAGGTACGTATTTTCGACATATTTGCATAAAAATCATCCATTACGTTTGCTTGAAGTCTAAATACTGTAAAGGTTTTTAATAGATTTCTAAAAATACTTTTATTTATCAATCTGGACTATCCGGCACATTGCGCCCAAACATGTAAATATTTTTTTTCTTTTCATTTGTTTCAGGTCAAATAAATGTTTTTTTGCAGAAACTTTTGTGTTTTCTTTTATTTTGACTTATCTAATAATGATGCTCACCACTTGCAGTTGTATAATTAAACCTAATTAGGTGTTTTATTATGGTTTTTTTGGAAGTGTGCCTATCATGCACATTTCGCCCGAACTCGGCGGTGAAAATATTGCGCCCGACGGAAGGTTAAAGGTGATACAAAACTACAAATTACAAACGCCTACAGGCATTATAAAGCCGATAGACCAGACCTCAGTTAAACTGAAAACTTTGCCCGGCTTAGTGACATTTGGGACGTAAGTATTTCTGCATAAAACTTAACTGTTGGTTTAATTTTGGGCTAGTCGGCGGAACAATTTTAAAATTAAACCTTTTGGCCCACGACCTAAAAATGATATATCGACTGTCAAGAATAACAAACATTGTCCTAACTCCACTTTTTCATAAAAATCGGGTATTGATGAAAAGGTTGTTCTAACTCCCCATTTTACGTGTTGATATTTTAATACTTAGAATAACACTGTCCTAAACGCGTTTAAATCGTATATTTTTACATGTACTAACTGCAGTCTTCATGATATGTTCAGAATAATATAATTCTAACTCCACTTTCTTGAGTGAGAATGTCTTAACTCCTTTAAGCATTGGAGTTGGGACATTGTTCCGCCACGGTAAAAAATTATGTAGTGGTGTTAGCACGAGGTTATTCTGAGTGTGTAAATTTGTTAGTTGCTGTGTGTATTTTTGAAACAGTGTTTTTCCTTAAAAAGTGTGAATAAAAAACAATTAAATAATGGATGAAAAGGGAGTAGAAGTAGACTTAAATCCTATCAGTGATATTATTCTAATACAGGATGATAAGTAAGTTAAAATAACGAACCCCATTAAATTCTAACCTCAAAATTGCATTTACGTACTAGGTTTTTTTCTGATCTTTTCGGACTAAACGAAATTACTTTGGAATTCGAAGACAAACTCGAGGATCCGAGAGCCGATTTTACAGAAGATATTATTGCAGCTGAAAATATAGTGTTAGAAAATGAGCAAGACGAAATTTTGTTAGAATCGGAAGAAAAAACTGAGGACCAGATAACTAATAATTTTAGAGAAAATGGAATTCTGAAAATATTATAGTAATAGAGAAAGAGAATCTAGGACCACAAAATCTCGAAAATGAAGACAATGAGTAAGACTTCACAATAAATTATTTTGGCTTCAAAATAGGTAATAATTACATTATTTACAATGCAGGGAAGAGAAAATTTTAACTAGAAAAAGAAAGCAAAACGTAGACAAGTGGAAAAGTAATGTAAGGAAGAAACTACGACAAAGTGGAAAGGAGTACATAGATAAAAAGAAGAAGAAGCATAGTGGCCGAAGTTTTTGTTATAAGGAATGTACCAAGTGCCCTTTCAAATGTTCTGATCAAATTTCAGAAGATATTGCCCAAACAATTTTCAAAGAATTTTGGGGATTGAGCGACGATGAGAAATTTAATTTTTATGATAAAACAACTACCAAAATTCCAAAAAAAAAGGGCGCGTAAGGAAAACCAGAATTCATCTAGACCAAGAGGATACAGTTTTAGATTCAAATTTTTAGTTGATAATCAAGAAATTCGTGTTTGTCGTGACTTTTACTTGACAATTTTGTCAATAAGCAGCAGAAGAATTTCCTACTTCCATTCAGCAAAAAAATTAGGAATAACTAACACACCTAAACGTGACCAAAAAGGGAAGAAGACAACAATTAAAATTCCTGAAAGCAGCAGACTACTAGTAAAGGAACACATAAATTTTTTTCCACGGGTTCCAGGTCATTATTGTAGAAAAAACACAAAAAAGGAGTACTTTGAATTTGGACTGAATTTGTCTATGCATGAGCTGTATCAGGAAGACTACACAACTAAAAATATTGTACCGGTGAAGAAATGGTTATATACAAAAATCTTCAACGAAGAATTTAACATCGAATTTTATACACCGAAGAAAGATCAGTGCGATTTATGTTGTGAACACGAAAACAAAGAAAGCTGAATAAACTGACCGAAGAATTAGATGAAAAGTTTAAGATCCACGTTAAAGAAAAAAAACATACTAGATGTCAGAAAAATATAGACAAAGTATCTGTAGATGAAACAACAGCAATAATATGCTTTGATTTACAGCGTGTACTAAATATACCGCAATCAAATGTATCAAAGGCATATTATTTAAAAAAATTTAACGTTTTCAATCTGACTGCTTGTGACACGGCAAATAAACAAGGTTATTGTATTCTCTGGCACGAGGGGATCTCTGGAAGGGCTGGCAATGACATTGCATCTGCGCTAGTGCAGATGCTTAACAAATTTGTTGAAAAAAATCCCACTATTTCTAGGATAGTGCTTTGGTCCGATGCTTGTGTTCCACAGAATCGCAATTCGCACATGACTACTGCTCTTGTCAATTTCCTTAATAATGAAAAACACAATGTTTCTACTATTGAACAGAAGTTCCAGGAGCCCGGCCATAGTTGCGTACAAGAAGTTGACGCGATCCACAGTACCATAGATAAAGCTTTTTCAAGAGCTGATATTCACAGCCCTCTGGACTTGGTAAAAACTTCTGAAAGTTAGAGCAAAGAATACGTATATAGTGTACCAAATGAAAAAAGAGAATTTCAAAAACTACTAAGAAGTGACTGCCACTACAAATTTGAAAAATCTACTCTACACAAAAGTAAAACATATTGTACATGAGAAAGGGAAAGATTCTGTTAAATATAGAACAACCTTTACAAAAGAAGAATTGGAGACACTAAGTCTTTTAAACAAGAAAACTTTAAGAAAGAATAATGAAGAAGACAATAATTATTTACCAGTTCCTAAAACAATAACTGCGTTGAAGAATATTTCGGAGGACAAAATAAATAGTATCAGAAGTCTTTATCCGCAGTTCGCTCAGGTTGATATAGAATTCTGGGAATGTATTTTCAAACAGCCGCAAAAAAATGCTAATGAAACTAAGAAAAAGAAAAGTATTGTCAAACAGCCGCAAAAAACTGCTAAAGAAACGAAGAAAAAGAAAGAGAAAAAGAAACATTGATATTTTTGAAAATTTGTAATAATATATTTTGTAAACAAAAACAGCAATAAAGTTAAAATTTTGATCTATTCGTTTCATTGAAAATGTGAGAATAAGTAAAATGTTTCAATTAAGTTAGATTTTGTCCTAACTCTTTGGAGTTAGATCATCTTTCTTCTTAAAAGTTATACATTCAATTGTTCTAACTCCACAATATTTAATAGAAAACTACCTTCTGGATAGTTAGGCAGTTACAGAAATCTGCAATATTGTTGTATTGTATCAACCTTTTCAAAAAAACACCATTAGAGGGAGTTCCATTCTATACAGCCATGAGTGTATGATGTCAAACTTTCAACCCCGTCTCCTGAAAAAGTTATGTAAGTGGAGTTGGAATAGTGTTACTCTTGACAGTCGATATAGTATAAAATTTTTGCATTTCGGGAAGATTTTCAACGACAGATTTGGAATTATCACTCGAAAAATGAGCACTTTACGTTGGCTAGACTATTAAGTGACACGCGTGAAAGAAGAGTTATAATTTATATTTTTTTAAGGTAAGTAATTAAGTGCAGCCAAACGATTAAACTTTATTTTAATAATTCAAATTTTAGGTTCGCTAAATGCACAACGATATCGTACTGAAATTTTGTCGTCCATTTTTGAAGAGTTACATGACGATGAATTACAAAGGGGTTACTTTCAATAAAATGGAGCAAGTCTTCACACAATACAAGAAAATCTAAATTTACTTGGAGAGTTTTACGAAAACAAATTTATTAGTCAAAACATGCTTACAGTGTGGCCCCCGAGGTCTTGTGACTTAACTCCCAGCGATTTTTTCCGTGGCCATTTTTAAAAAATTACATTTTTCAACTTCCACTGGATAATATTCAGCAACTGAAACAAAGAAGTAGTGGAAAAATTGAAGAAATCAATAATAATGCCGTAATATTAAGATTTGAGAATAGAACGAGTTAACGAGTTTACTTTCTTAGAAACATTAATCTCTGAAAAATTAAATTACAGGCAAGAAATTAAAAGGTTAATAAAAGCATCGAGATGTGTGGACTTAAATAGTTTAATTTCCTCAAAACAAATGTCGCGAAATGCAAAACTACGACTTATAAGACTGTTATTCGACCTACGTATGCATGTGAAACATGGACGATGAAGATGGTTGGAGCAGATTTACAAACGCAGAAGTACAAGAGAAGTATGGGGAGCCAAGTATAGTAGACTTCATTAAAGCTGAAAGGTTAAGATGGTTTGGGCATATATGGAGAATGTCAGATGGAAGAGCCACTAAGATTGTATTGGAAGAAACTAGAAGAAGAGGGCGGCCAAGGAATAAGGGGAAGAAGACAGTAATGGAAGACAGAGCAAGGAAAGGAATAGAAGACTGGAGAAATTAAATCATGGATAAGAGACAATGGAGACAGATTGTTAAGCAATGGGCCTAAAGTGGCATGCACAAGCTTTATTTATTTATACTGAAAATATATATGAATTGTAATATAAATGTTTTTGTAAACAATTTATAATTACAATAAAAAAAACACTTCCATTATACCATTATGCCTACTCAATAAAGTATGAAATGTATTCAGAATCAGCAAGTTGTCTTTCATGAAATTTACCTTAACCAATAATATAAAAGTGGCACGTTTTGTATATTGACATAAAATTATCATTTTGTATAAAATGGGTATAACCAAATACCTTAATATAGTAATAGCAATAATAGATTAAGGTATTTGGTATAATCTAATTTTTGTTAATGACTGACATCATATTTACTGGGTGAAATTCATCACCCTAACATGGCCTCCTATCGGGAAAATAACTATTGAATGGTTTATATTTAAAATATTGTATGTGCTAGGCATTGCCGAACCTTATGCAGTCTTGAAGAAAACTGGGAGATTTTATTTTCTCTCCGACATCTTTAAAAATTTAGAAATAGAATCCTATCGCATCGAGGCGCATGGTGATATGGTGAAGGTGACCGGTCACCTAGGTAACGTAAAGTAAAAATGACTTGTCTTACAAAAATCTCAAAAGTGACTAGTTTTGCAAAGCGACACTTTCAAGATCAAACTGAGTCAAGACATGGCCCGCTTTCTTGATGATTTCAGGAAAACTTTACCAATTAGAAGTTGCAGTTTTGCAATTTTCAATATGAACTACTACAACTAGACCACTACATTTGAAAAAAGTGGCACTCATTTTTTGAAGATTCTGCATCGAATTCTTCTAACATCACTCCCCACCAGCCTATTGTTACACTCTAAAAATAATTTGCGACAAGTAATCAAGCTAAAAATGCATACAGCTGGCTACAGTGGAACACACATGCGAGTCTATTCTGAAAGGCAGGTGTTTCAGTCTGAGTCAGGTTCGAGAAGGACGTAGAAAGTATGTAATACTAATGTTCCGAGCGCCACTGGGTTATAAATTATCGCCTAACAGATTGTAAACGTCTCCTAACCCAGAAAGAATCGGCGTCGGCCTAGGTATGAGTTTGAAAAGTACATTCAAACACAAAATACAAATGAAAATTACATTAAACACACAAGACTACAGAGCAAATATTCAACGCAGCTAGGCTGGCCGCTATTTAATTTCATTACTATGGGCCCTAACTATTATCCATTCAGTTAACTCCCGTGATGTTTACGCTGTCAAATGAAAATTTAGGAGTGTACTTTATTTACAGAACCTATCAACTTTTTTAGTGAATGTACTTAACATCAAACTTGTAAGTAAGGTTATGAAAAATTATTTGTTATTTTGCTAAACTTAAATATGAATCGTAGTTTTAGTGAAACAAAGTAAAAACATAATTTATTAATAACTTTAGTAAGTAATCTTGTATTATATATGCAACCAAATGAAATGATATGTACTTCAATAATTCAAATGTCAAAATGAAGGTAAAAAATAAAACCTTCAAATTTAAATTTAAAATGGCGCCAACATAAAATGCAAAAGTTACTAACACCCTACTAGCGATTTTCATATTAACCAACTGATAGTGACTTTTACGTCACGGGAGTTTTCTGAATTGATTATAATACAAGCAGAAGCATGTCGCACAAGTTGCATAAAACCTTGCAGCACAGTACTTTTATCGTTTACATGTTGGTGGACATGATTCAACCCAATGTCATCCGAAGAAAAAATTATAGAACTCGAAAAATAACTTAAAATGATTAAGTGGGACATTGTAGCAATATACGAGATGAGACAAAGAGAAAAAGGCCTAAAAAATCTGAAATCGCAACATACACTATATTATATAGGAGATGAAAATAAACGAATAGATGGAATAGTTTTTAGAATAAATAATCAAAAAACACACGGATGATAGTATAGATGTCAATTATACATCCGAAACTCACGAGGTCAAACTTTGGTGAACTTAGGAAACAATCTGTGACATAAAAAGAGTGCACGGCTAGTGAATGAGATTGGCTCCGGAACGCATGGCCTGGACGTGTTCAAGGAAAGCTTATATCCAGCAGTAGACGCAAATGGCTGGGGAAAGAAAAAGATACAGGTACGTAAGCTCTAACTACTAGAAGCGGAGGTAGATACGTGTAGGAACAACAAGCTCTGTAGATGCTGTCTGGAAAATACTTACTGCAAGTTTAAGAATACCAGCATGAAGGCAAAGCGAGTTTGAAGCTTGAAGCAGTAACATTTAGAGAGCTCCAACTCTCTGAATATTCCACTAGTGCGATGGGACATCTTTCTCCACACCTGGGAGAGTGGCTGCCGCACGATAAGTTCGATGTGACGACGCAAAAGGTGGTGCATATTAGATTTGGGGCACGTTTGACCCACGACGATGGTCACCTGAACAGCAGAGATACGGGAATTTGGACCTGTGGCATGGAAGACCCAAGAATATGGTCGTCAGAACAGCAAAGAAACGAGAATCTATCGATGAAAGTTGGCCGACGAAGTTGTTGATTCGATGAGACCCAAAATCAACAGAGGCCACGTAGATATTTTTTGTGCAAATTTGAGAAACAAATCAGAATATCAAATCCATCGTTGACGACTGACGAGACTGAACGTAACGGCGACACGACACCTCCAACAAAATAAGCAGTTCCAAGTTGATGTAAATCCGGTCAAACGTCACTTAATCCCTGTCCTCTTCAGCCGAAATATGGAAACAAAGAAAACAAGGTAATAATGCACCCAATTTGCGCCCGTGGTAAAACCCAAACGGGGAGGGCCCGCTCACCGACAACCGGTCACCTCTAGGTAGTACGCAAGACTAAAATTTAAAATCTCTTACTACTATCCGTATTTGTTTTTCACAAATGTGGAATCCCCTCGACTTGCCAACTCTCTCACACCCAGCTGTTGATATAAAATGTTATCTACTGCAAATGCTCGAGTACCTACTTCTACTTGAGTCTCTCTATAAGTTATATTTAGACTTTCCTTAAGTACCTATTCGGTAGCGCTGACTTTTTCCACGGGCAGCGGCAGCATCGATGAGTAACGCAATAGCAATGAAGTCATCACCTTGGAGCTGCGAGAGCCCATAGTTCATCTATTGCATAAAAGCCCTTCGTTAGTCATCACTGCAGATGGGTAATTTTATACTGTAATTAGCAACACAAGAGTCGCCATCAAGACCCATATCTAGTGGGCCATAACACGGCAAGGGACGTCTGAGCGGGCTTTCTTGCGGTCGGTACGCACTGCGCCTGAGCATTACGCAGTAGGCTGTCAGCACAAAGGCGTCGTTGAAACAGCTGTCAAGTAATTTAACATTACTGTTCAGAAAGCTAGCCTCCACACTTCTAGAATTACTTTCTAGTATTTCCTTTTCACCTAATATATTCTCTACAGTCGGTGTATTGTTTAGATAAGTTTATATAGATCCATAGTATTATTGTTATCAGCGTACTATTGAGCTTTTTACAAATTTTCTTTAAATGTTTGTTGTAACTGTTCTACAAGATCTTAGTATAAGTTCGCTAAAGCAACTTCTTATCTTTGTCATTTCTAGTCATTTGTTTTTCGTTGTCGGCTATCCTTTGTCAATTGTACAATCGTGTCCAATTTTTAAAAAGTTAACACGCGTTCAATCGTCGCTTGATTGACAAAGATTTTGTGTGCCTCGTGCAAATTTGAGTGTGGAATTTATATTACTATTAATATATGGATTTGCTATGTAGGCGATGCATTAGAAAATAAAGTAGCTTAGCTGCGTATCTGAAAGCCGAAATGTCTCATATCAGACCTAATTCTACCTATAGTCTGCTTTTTTCTACTACGTCGATGATTTCTACTTGCCGTTATTTGGCAACATAACCTCACTTCTCATGGAACCACATGAATTTTGACTATGCTCGTGGCCTCCTGCACGCTACCAATACGGCTACTGCCCTTTTCATGTTGTCTGGCGCAATTCTGTACTTGTAATTTAGTCCTGAGAACCGGTTCGATAGCCTTCCATGGAGGGTTCCATTTTGCAGCTGTTCCCATGGATCGAGCCACTCGACCGTTTATCCTAGGTAATCTAGCCATTTAACATTTGATCCAAGTTCCTTTGCCTTGTGATCAGAGTGGATATTGGCGTAATCTTATTAAATCGTTGCGTCAAGAAGTATTGCTCCCGACAGGGGCTCCTCAAGCATTCTATAGTTTTTATTAACTTGTGTAAAAGTCCTTTGCCGTTATTTATTACTTTTTCATTTCATTGCGTGATCTTCTTATTTAAAGTTTTTTGTTACATATGTATACTGCTTTGCCGTCAATTACTGCTAGTTGAAGTAGTATTATTTAGATGTAATATTTTATACCAAATACACCCTATTCTACTAATGTTTGCAATTTTTAAGCTGTCGGTACTTGGTAATATACCATTGGTTATTGGTAAGCATTTATGCATATTTTACTATAACGTTTGTATGTTTTAGTTACTGCAAACCTTTCATTACCTGATAATTAAATAACTTTTGTTTCAGATTATATAGCTATCGAATATATTATTTACATTAAGAGTTCTCGTCAGTGCCCTGAGAACATCTGTTGTACTAAATACTAATTGGCTCATATTTGGAATAACAAGCATTTTAGAAATAATTGACGAATACATGCAGACTTGGTTAGACCACGTTCTTAGAATGGAAGATCACAAAATTCTCAAATCGCTATCATTTTACATAACCGTCAGAAAAAAAAAACATTAGTACACCAAGAAAAAGATGTACAGATCAGTTCACATGAATGGAACAGGCTTTAACGACATAAATCTAAAGATGATGATAATGATGATGAAATACGCATTGGCGCCATTTGACTTAAACTTTTGTAAAAGAACCCACGCTATCTCCAGTAAACTAGTCGGCCCTCAAGTATGCCCATGTGATTATGATAATTTGAAATTAATTGAAAACTCTGGTAAACGTAGTCTAGAATTTTGTCTCCTACTAACAAGGTGAAACAGAGGCACACACAATTTCATTTTTGTTATTGCTTCATATACACACGACATCAAGGAAAAGAATCTGCGGTCCGCTATTACATGCTTCAGCATGTCCTAGTAGATAATTTTGAACTTCTGAGTTTGCATCTTGCGGTTCTTCGAAAAATGCTGCCTGTATGTTTTGTCAAAGGTCTTTGACTGTTTGTAACTCTGTTGAATATGTAATACTTTTTAAAGGTCCCCATAAAAGAAAGTCTATGGGTATACAATACACATCGGGTGACCGTGGGGCCTCAGAAACAGGACTACTGCGTTCAATCTATCGATTTGGGTAATTAATATTCAACAGGTTTCGATCATTTGTTGAGCAATATTCTGGTAAACCTTCAAGCAAGGCCACATGTTAAAACAGGCCTCATTATCATACTTAAAAATTAAATCCAACTTATATATTCTGTGTTATTATTGTAAATTAGACTTAAATAATGTACTCTAGAATAACAAAAGCGCGTAAAGCCGACCCTGCACTGTAAAAGTATTGTCGAATTTGCGTGTGCGTGCGTCTAAGCCTGTTCGCAGAACAAAGGTATAGTTCAAGCAACTTTCGCTGGTATTTTCAAGTTTATCTTTAGTTGTTTGCGTACTTGGCCTGAGAGCGCACGCTGACGAACGTCTCCAAAAGTGCGTTGTACAAAAATCGCCCGAAAACAGTTTAAATAGAAGCTGAGGAAAGTGCATCAAGACAGCCTGTGCATGTCCAAACAACGCTATTTTCCTCGTGTACCGATGAGTACACGATTTTCAAAGGTGCGTTCGTTCAATCCATTCATGGAAACGTGAAGTCAGCCGATCAACCGTCGTCAGAACAAGAATAAGGATTTCCCCTCGGCAGCATTCGGTGAGAGTTTCCAAGCGTTGTACCGTCCAAAGATCGATGACTCAATCTAAGAAATGATCAATTTAAGGGTACGCAACAGCCAAAATTCTAGGTAAATGTGGTACCGGAAATGTTTTGCCGTTTTAACGCGATATAGTTTGTGTTCAACTTCGAGAAACTTTCCCAATCTAAAAAGAATGTGTTCCGTCAGCCAATAATATGTGTGTAAAGCGTGCTCGATTTTAACTTCAAGCCAGGACCGTCTCTTAAGACATTTTTAACGTTTACTAGCACGTATATTTTTCTCGAAACTAATCCTAGTTTTCTTTGAATTTCTTTCTGTATTTATATGTGTTTTAAAGTCAATAGATTGTGTAAATATTGTCACTTCATATCTACAAACTGGCATATTTAAGGGTTTCATGTCCACTGAGCTAGCAAGGTAAAAAAAAGCAAAAACTTAAAGTAACTACGTGAAGGCTTATTTTTCACTGCTTGTCGTATGGCTAAGTTCAGTAATACAATCTAATACAATTATTGTTTTCACATACCGAGAATATGGAGGGATGCATTTGAAGATTTCGTCGACCTTATGATTGATTGTTAAGAAATATAAACTCAGTAGTGCAGTATAGTATATTATATCACGAGGGACTAAAGTGCACCATTTAATCCAGCGAGTAGAGTTTGTTGCCTCGAGGGCGAAGCCCGAGGGCAACAGCCACTCAATGGATTTAGGCACTTTAGTTCCGAGGTATTTACTTTATTTTTGCACTTTTGGGAACATTATCAACTTTAGTCCCGGAAGTGCAAAATAGTATATTATATCGTGAGCAACTATAAAGTGCACCATTTAATCCCGCGAGTGGAGTATGTTGCCTCGAGGGCGAAGCTCGAGGGCAACAACCACTCAAGGGATTTAGGCAGTTTAGTCCCGAGGTATATACGCTATTTTTTGCACTTTTGGGAACATTATCATCAAACATTTCCAAAATTTGGAATCTGTCAATTTGGAAACTGACAATTACAATTTATTAAAAACTGAATTGCAGCAGGTGCTGGATAGCCTGAATCAGTTGGCAGTACTAAAGTGTATTGTCAGTATATGTCAAATTCGAGATTTGCAAGTTAAGTTTTGCGTCAGTGTGTGTCAAATGACGAACAAAACCTAACCTACTAACCTCGTGTGTACATAAATTTACCATAGTTACGGTATCATTTTTACTTTAGTCCCTAGGGATTAAATGAGCTACTTTAGTCTTTGTTTACGGGGACTAAAGTATCAACTTTAGTCTTGGAAGTGCAAAAACTTTTATTATAATATGTATAATACAATAATGTCAGGCTTCGAACTGTCAAAGTCAAGTTACTGAACAGCTGTAAATTTAAGTGTGAGAAAGATTGGAAAAAACAAGATCCTCCAAAATTGAAAGTACTTGTACGAATTTTAAAGTTTTGAAAAGTAATTGTGAAAATCATGTGTACACTTAACCTTTTGCTTGACAGATGACAGAAGACAATTAGATGTCAGTGATGTACGGCACTGAAATTGTCATAATTAGTAATAAGGTGTCTTAATTTCTACTATTTAGTTGTCAGAAATTCTCGGTATGTGAACACAACTGTACAACCTTATGTTTCCCACTACTGGTTCCATGATTTTATATAGAACATTGGCACAATATATCCACTATCATGTCACTTAGTAGTATTCGTCTGCGGTGCAACTTATTTTTATATACTGTAACTGCGTACAATATATTATATTCTTGAAGTTACACAGCGTAAAATTCCTTAACAAAAATAAATGTATAAAAATGTTTCTTTTAATTCCATTAGAATATTTATAGTATTTAACATTACAAGCCAGGTAAAACAGGTTTTACTGGCGATAGGATTGGGATGACTGGCGAGCCGTTAGGCGAGGCTGTCATATCCTTGAGCCAGTAAAAATGGTTACCTGGCGTGTATTGTTGAATGTTTTATTTGATCCTCACTTGTAAATAACTAGAAATTCACCATTTATTCAAAATGTCAAACTGACAAGCAACTAAATTAATCAATATGACACATACTAAGGAAGACAACTCTGGCTTTGCACGCTATCATTTATCTATGAGCACGCTTGTAAAATATAACTGGCTAGTCAGTAAAAAATTTACTGGCTAGCCAGTTAAAAAACATTTTCAAGGTAAATACAGTGACTTGATAAATTGATGTTTACAAGTGAGGAACAAATAAAAATATTTTTAGTAGCACATGACTATATAAAAAAAGTACGGAAATATATTTGTCTGAATCAAATGATACCAATATGCACTAATTGCTTGTAATAGTAATAAGAATGTTAGTAAAACACTAATGAGTAGGAATTGAGTAATACACGCGCAGCAAATGTATAACCACATAAAGCTGGTTAGCTCGGGAAGGTTCTGAACATAACACTATGAGGATCACGTTTGACACGCTATTCGAAACGCAAATACAAAATAAAAGCTGCACACATTTGCAATCGCAAAACACGTACGTACCTGATAAACTAGGTTGAAGCAGCGTGGCTCCTCATGACACACTACGCTACCGACGCCGTGCTGTCTGGGCTGCATAAAAGCTCGGCCCAGCGACAGACGCCGAGCGCCGCCCAAACACCTGTAGAAACGATTTCAAAAAACTCGTAAAAATATCGCGCACTCTGAACATGCCAACAAAATCGGAGCATAAATTGCTCGACTAGAAGGTGTATATGCTCTCTGTTAACCTCCCAGATTTTTTTAGCATTTTAACTGTTCTGTGAAAACTTGAATTTTATTCTTTTACTTGACAGTGCGAAATTGACATTAGTAAGGACATTGAAATTAAATGTACAGTCGTGTGCAAATAAATCTGGGACAGTGTTTTTTTCACATGCAGATTCAGTTAAGAATTTGAAGAATATTTCCATGGATTTCCTCTTATCAGATAGAGTTACGGGTTGCAGTACCTGTTAAAGTTTAATGTAACTCTTTCTGATAGCAGGAAATCCATGGAGATATTCTTCAATTCTTAACTGAATCTGCATGTGAAAAAAACACTGTCCCAGATTTATTTGCACACGACTGTACATTGCGTAATTATAAATATGAGTCTCCGATCGCAAGAGCGTCATAGTCTTGTCTAGAGCTTTTCGTATGGCGTATGACACAAAATACTAAACAAGAATCCCCACCTCTGGAAGGCTTAGCATTTCTATTTTACGTTAAAGGCTTGACTGATAAGATAGGACGTGACAAAATTCCAAGTTTAAAAACCGCTGGTGTATATCGCATTCTTTGTTCTTGTTGCTTGAGTTACATTGGACAGACTGGTCGTTCCGTTGATCTAAGACTTCAAGAACATAAAGGCGATTGCAAACACAAACGCATCACAAATCCAGCCGTAGCTGAGCATACGTTTACAAATGGGCACAATTTAGAATTTGAGCACGCCAGAGTATTTGCCAGAATACCCCACTACTTCCCGCGAGTGATACGTGAAGCCATAGAAATAGAAAAACATCCAAATAATATAAACAGGGAAGATGATTTTAAGCTTAGTAAAACTTGGACCCCTGTGATACACGATCTAAAGCATTGCAACCACCATGCGTCATACGAACACGCCTCACGGGTTACGTTGCACTCGAACAACCAATAAGCGTTACGTCACTCCGCGCGCCTGGCACAAAGGACTATAAATAGCTCCACACAGACCTTCAGTTCTTAGCGCGACCTTCACTCTGATGATGCAAGTTGCAAGGTTTTGCGAAACGTTAGTGAATATGGATGTACAAATAGCAACAAGGCCAAATCTGCCTAAGTATTCTCGTTCTCAAGGTACTTCAACAACACGAGCCACCAAAGAGCACGGCACATTAAACCAGAGAATGCTGGTTGTCCATCCACAAATACTACGCGGTCTAAGCCGAAATTGTACACTCAATGATGCAAATCACTTAAAGAACAAATATCCGAATAAAGAACTTTGTACTACAGGTGGCAACTACATATACGACATTGCACTTTACGCCAAGTAACAATATGTGCGGCTAATTATAAACAGTGAACTAACGCCAAAACATAGATGCGTGATATGTTACAAAAGGGGTTTTTAACATTATTAAATAGTATGATGAGATTAAGATCCGCAGACAGACTTCGATTTGCTGTACTTGTTTAAAACCGCAGCATCTTTCCAAATGTAAGAATTGCTTTTAGAATCCTTGTAGGCTACATCAAGGACAGGAAAAGCATACCTACAGCAAGGCTAAGCTTCAAGTTGGTCCATAAAAGGTGCTACAAAGACAGGCAATAGTTCAAACTATGTTTAAGTTGTAAAATATGGATGCACCTGACAAAGTTGGAACTTTACATGGCGTTGGAGCCCAGGCTGCAAGCCAAGCAACAAAACAGCACAACGTGCACAGTGTTAGTTTTAAGCAAGAAAGTATAGTTTTTAATCTTATTTTTTGTTTTGTTTTGCTTTGTTCGATCTTGAATTGATTGTAACTGTAATATTTGAATTTAGCCAATGATATGAATTGCTATTAATAATGGACTAACGTCTCTGTGTATTTATTATAAGTACTGAAAGTACAATTATAATAATTTGTTGACATTTGTTGACATCTGAAAAATATGGATAAGCGCTGAACGGTAAAATAATTATGCTATTTGAAAAACAAAAGTTAATATTATTTCCCATAAAACCCGAAGTGGAACTGTCATACTGATAAATAATATTGATAGTTACATTAGCTCCTTTAAACTTTGCTGATAATCATATTTTTCCTATCTTCTCAAATAATTGAAATATACGCTTCGTATACCTTAGCTATTACTAGCACTACAACTGACAAATCCAGCTTGGTCCTCAAGGTAGGCCATGAAAGGCGCTGTCATGAAGTCACCATATTCGATTTCACGGAATCGATTATAGCACTCCCTATAACATCAACCAATGAAAAACGGTAAAAATACATAGTTACGCATGTACTAACTCCTGATCATGTACACAGCAACGGTGATAATCATAGAACTTCTTGACTAATAACTGATAGTCAAATACCTACTATCGTCATAGCAACCACACTAACTGTAGTTTTAATATTCATAAATAAACTGTTCAAACGTTGTTTATTGACTCGTAATATAATCTAGGCGAAGACTCTTGTTTTCTTGATTATCAAATCATTTCTGTTTCCACTCCATATATTGTTTTTGCCAAACAATATATCTCCTGTAAACAAAAATAAATATTTGATAATCAAGAACCCACTAGTGGTATTATCTATGATAATATATGTAAAGACGCAACTGTGAAACATACACGGTTTGCTATATTTGAAAAGTCAAGTAGGTAATCAGTAGCGGCAGGTAAAGGGATTTCGTAAAATTTCCCGTTTTATTAAACCAATGACATTTCGTTCGAAAGTTAGAAATAAAGTAATATACGGCCAAAGCACAGAAATTATTAATAATGTTTTGAACTTCATAAAAGCAGAATGTAAAATTGGGAGAACATAGTATAGACTTAAATAAAATTCAACAGCAGTTGGCAAATCAGATCTACTGTGTCATTCAGCAAATGACGGGTGCTCCTTAGAAGCTCAAGGGTTCGAGACTCCCATCCGCTGAGTTTTATGAAACCGTGTTACCACAAAAGTACTTCATCTAGTACACCGGTAAGTCAATATTTCTCAAATTTTGCATGGAACTATAATTTTACATTTTGAACAACTTTCTTTGATGATACTTTAACGTATTTGAAACTGAAAATGTACTTTACCCGAAGAAAACATGTTTTTATCCACCGCTCGGGACGGCTCACTAAGACCAACACTTTAATATTACGATTTTCGACTCACAATTTTATAACCAACATCGCCACGTGTAGTTCTGGCGCCAATTTATATACCCCCTGTATGGGAATTACGATATAAAACGCTGTCGCTGCAGAATCGGCGATATAGCCGTTTCAATGTGACGCGAAAGCTCACCATATTGCAGCCGAGACCGCTGTAAACTGGCGGACCTCATATTTACAAAAATATTGTCCTCCCGAAATGTAATCAATTCTAAGGGTAAAGGCAACTGCCTCACCGATAGCAAATGTGGTACAGCTTTGACATTGAAAATGAGTGCCAATGCAGCAACAACTACGTTCTTGTATCTCTGTAGACCGTGTGTGAACATAATATCCGTTGCAGTTGGAGCGTGTTTATTTATCTTGGGTGATTTCGGTTGTTTCATGCAGTTACATACAAAAAAGAATGGAGGAGAATAGCATAACTACGTAATATTCTCAACATTAATTTTAAAAGCCCACTGTAAGATAAAAAGGTTAAAATAAAAAAACTTAGCCTACACCGATTTTAAGTTTACACCTGCAGAATAAAGTTGGAACTCGCAATTTTACATTTTCTGTTGAAGTTTACAAGAAAAACAAATGAATTTGTAGATGTGATATATTACAAGCCCTGTTTTATTTTTCATTATTAAATAAATTATTATGTGTCTTGTATCACTTATGTATACGCTACGAAAAAATACGCCTTTTCCACATCTCGATTATTTATTAAAGTAAATGTAGCAAACCTTATATCACTGAAAAGAAAAAAATAATCTTTTCTCAACAGTTAAAATCAAAAATTCGTTTTGTTCTTCTTTAAAAAGTGGCGTAATAATGTCAAAATTCTTAAAAATAAAAATATTTTGGGGAATATGCATATTCCCTATAGCTTACAAGCCATTATTCGTTTTAAAAATTGATTGAATGGTAGGTAACGTTTCTTTTAAGTAGAATAATATATGTTTTTCCCTAATTTCTGGTAATTGGCCCGTACTGTAAGCATCTATACATGTAATGAACACGTAAAGCATTTTCTTTCGGGACCTATTCTCAGACTTCCATCAGGCAGAGTTTGATAATCCTGTTTTAGATGAAAGCTGCCATGTAGATATGTAGAAAAGTCCTAAACTGCAATTACATGAGCAATTGTTGAGAAAAACCAACATACTGTAACGTGCAAGTGATTGTGACTGGCACTGCTATAGTGGTTCACGGACGTTTCGCCCCCACCGTTTCGCCCCCTATCCGTTTTGCCCCCGAAGTTTAACCTCTAGCTTCATCCAGCTTCAGCTGTTGCCAGTTGCACCACGAGGAGGTAGCTAGTAGGATTTCTGCAACCGTTTTTTTTTATTTTTTAATCCAAGAAATAAAAAGTATGTAGCACTATCAGCTCGTATGAAAAAAATCGTTGAAGATTTTGAAAATCGTCAAGTTATTGATTACTTAAGTGAGATTGCGTACAACTTTGAATTTTGAATTTATTCCGGTTGCACGTCGAAATATAGATGTTAAAAGATTTCTCGTTCTTTATATGTATTTACTAAATTCTCTAAAATTAGAACACAAACACCAACAAACAAAAACCAATAAAAATCCCTCGTGGTGGTGCAACTGGAAACAGCTAAAGCTAGAGGTAAAACTTCAGGGGCGAAACGGTTCGGGCGCGAAACGGTTAGCGGGAAAACGGCTGGGGGCGAAACGGCGGGGGCGAAACGGTCGGGGGCGAAACGCCGGGGGCAAAACGTCTGTACCCCGTTGAAGTAGTAGAACATATAAGCTCTCGAAGTCGGCCTGCGGTGTTCCGATACACTGTACCAGCAATGAGCCCAATGTCAATTAATAAATCACAAGGACAAACTGGATAAAATCAGAATATATTTAGCCATGGTCAACTAGTATATAAGCCTTTCTTTGCCCAGGCTTGCCTACTGTATGTGTATAAATTGTGCGGGATGGCTTTGCCAAAAATGTCGTTTATCTAACAAATTCATATACCTACATATTAATTTCAAACTTCGACTTGTGCAGGCCATATCTCCGAAACTTTTGCCATGACCTTCTCCGGGTTTGATTTTAAGTTAATTGGACCTTAAGGAGATCATTGAGTCACTAACAACTATAGGCTACACCGATAAAAAAAAGTTCCCCAGTGAGTGAAAAAATGTTTGCACAACGATCCCTATTTTATTTCATCCTCTATAGTTCAACTCTCATGTACTATTTTAGTAATTTTTTACTCTAAGGGCTGTTCGTACGGTATGGACTAACTTCTAATAAAAGTTCAAGTTTGTCAGGTCATTTTGTATTTTAATTAGCCACCTAGGCTTTAGGGCAGCGTGCCCGTATGTTAAACCCTTTTAGTTACTTATTTGGCTTCACCGCCTAATTCCATAATAATGATTTTGCACACATTTGGCCTCAAGCGCAGTATTTCTCGTCATCTGGGGCACCCCTTTGTTGGTACTTTGACAGCCGGGTGTTAACGCTCGCAAGATTTCCGAACCTTCTAGAATTTACGCTGTTGGTGTGACTGCGAGGCCTCGCGCTCTCTTTGTTACCGGAACTTATTTGTTTTATTGGGCGCATCGCCATTAGCTGTCGAGAGTCACGTGGTAACGCCGTTTTGGCTCACGCCACTTCGGACGTCCTAACGCTTTTTGCTTGGGCATTCAGCCGAGAGCCGTCGATCTAAGATGTCGGATAGTGTGTGTGTTCGTGCGGCGCTCCCGCCCTTGGCGGGGGCGTCAGCTTTTTCCCGTCTCGTGCTGCTTCAGAAAGTGTTTGATAAACTGTTTCGCCTTAAGCGAGAGTGGCAGTTCAACTCAGGCCATTGAACAAGGGAGGTGTGTGTCGTTTAGCGGCGATCTTATTACGCCAAGGCGTAGGTGTGATGGAATTCCATGCCCGGTTCTACGTCGTCACGTAAGGGAGTGTTCCCTTTAGCTCGTTGTGCGAGGATTCCGTTGAGGTAGGACATGATTGGGTTAGTTTTGCCGTCGTAGCGGCGTTTGTTGAAGCGCCAGCCTTTGTCGCCATTTTGGGCGCATCCAGACCATTCACACGTCGGCCGTTTTAGCGGCGAATTAATTGCCACAGGCAACCTGTTTCCCGCCAGCTGGACCGCATGCCGATCTCTTGGGCCGTCACCAATAAAACTAAGGTATTTGTAACCATTGAATCATACTAACTTCTTGTGCGCGAGCTTTGCGCTTAACCACTTGAATAATTGCTGAACTCTTGGCATACGTGCTGTAAGGCGGCATCGCCAGTTTGGTCGCAGTAAAATTGCATGTGCGCGAACTTGATGTGAAATTATGTGCACCGTTAAGAATGTACCCTTCGCATCTTAAATTGTTGTCGCAAAGTGGCGTCGCTCGTTTATAATCTAATCACTTCCCTCACTTGGGCTTTGCTGTGTTTGCCCAAATTATCATGTGAGCCAGATCGCTTCTTATTAGGGCGGTGCCATATTCGCCAAGTTTTGTGCGAGACCTTTCGTATGTTAGCAACGGCGTCGTGTTCGGCTCGTTGAGTGTTACACGAAGTTATCGATCGCTTGGGCGGCGTAGCACCAGCTGTGTCATATTCTAAATTCACCTGCGGGCGTTAGGCTATGTAAGCCCCCTTTTCGGCCAAATATATCTCAGTAACGCGGCCCCCTTTTTGCCTTGCGAATTGGGTTTCTAACTAATTCGCCGCATCTCTTTGCGGCGCCGGATTCTGCCGACAGCTACGCTGTTCGCGTCGCCTTTGCGGTTGCATAGCTCGATTTTTATGAACAAACGTTCCCTTTGTGGGACTCATATGTCAAACAGCTCTTGATTTTGTACAGTTATGGGTGTTGTTTAGTAACAGTAGTGCGCCCATCAGCTGATGCTTATTTATAAGAATTAACGCAATGTTTGCGGCACGCTTTGCTGCCCCAATGTAAGAATTGAATAATAGACGCTTACCTAATTAAGAGACGCTTTATTCTTAGTCGATTTGTGCATGTTCTGTTTCAGCGTGCGCCCATCATTGAGGAGATAAATGTACGGTGGGGCCAGTGAGATCAGAGCGTGCAGGTAAGCTTGGTGGTGACATTGCCGTGGCTGAAAGAGCCCCACTTCATGATCTAAGTATTTTTGCCATCACGAGCTCGTAGTGTGAGTTTATAATTCACGAGTACCCCTATCGACGGAGTGTCTTGAATACTTCGCCCCCCGTCTAACCGCCCAGGCCCGGTTATTCGGGTTAAGACAGGCCCTCTTTATTTTACCGTTATTTACCGACCCTCTGGCCGTTACCCTTAGATAATCTCTTTAAGAACCCGCCCAACTCCACTGAAAGTCTAGCCGGCCTATCTTGTTGCGGCTGGGTAGCGGCCTAGGAGAACTTTCGTCCCGGTGTCGTAAAGTCAGTTCAAGACCGTAACAAGTTTCTACGTTTTTTGGAAGGGGTCGAAACATAAAAGTGACTCTTATTAGAGCCACCATATGTATCTGCCGGATTTTTTGGATTTGTTGTAGTTGATTAAAAAAATTGTTTGAGAAATTCAGGTTTTAATAAAAAATTGCGATGAATGTGTACTATTAAAAAAATGATTTAACTGTTAACCGGTGTCACGGAAGTTTTAGTGAAGTTGGTAATATAGGTCCGTCGATGGTAACACAAATAGGCTCGGCCGAGCTCAGCCTGGGTCGTAGGCTAATGTGGAACTTCCTCTTCTGGACCAGCTGGGAAGTCCTGGGCGCCAGGATCCTAAAATCTAAATTCCGAGCCTAGAGTCCCTGAAGCATCGGATACCAAAATGCTCAAGCTATTCGAACCAAAATAAAACCACTCAATACGACAATATCGTTTATTTCTATACCCTCGGCACTCGCCCCCAAATTGCAAGCGAAATAACAGACGTAACAAACTTAACCCTAGGAGTACGACATATGCGTTACGTAAAGGAACATTGGCGAATAATCACCCACACAAAAGATCCCTACATTCGTCAATATACATGAATATATATATATGCACTACAACAAATCAACGTACGAATGAATATATGCTCGTACTAAATCAAATTAAAGCACAAGCGAATATATGTACACACTAAATCAAGTTAAGGTACAAGTGAATATATGTACACATGAAATCAAATCAAGGTACGAATGAATATATGAACACGTTAAATCAATTTAAAGTACAAATGCATATGTTGGGCCTGACCTTGACCAACAGCTCGCAGCAAGCTGAAATACGGAAGCTAAAGTACGCGATTTGCCTTTCGCCCGCGTGGCTATTGGCAACAAATCATCGCAAAATTTAGTTTAACTAACAATTTCAAATCGACGTCCTCGAGCTCTATTAGCTATGCGTAACAGAAGCTAAGCGATAGCCTAATTACTTAGCGTGTGAACAAGAGCAGGTTTTTAGAGTAAGAAAATACCGCTGGGTGGGGCGCGATACATGTACATGTCTCGGTTACCGTGCGCGGTCTCGCAATTGATTTTGAATATGCAATCGTAAGCCTACCTAATAGAGAGCTCAAACCAACGATAACTCGCGCAAACTTTGAGCCAAACTGACACGAAATTAATCCTGGGGCGAGCTAATTGGTTTTACAAATATTCAAAGTAATTAATTAATTTGCTTAAGACATCTGCGCGCTCACTATCCTGATCGGCGTTCCCTAAAGCGAGTGTTCATGATGTACGCCAAACGTTGCGCAAAAAAACCACGGCACCAATCGTGTTCTCCTCAAACCGTGCAGTGCGTCGATAACAAAACAAAGAGCGGTCTGACCTTATCTCCAGTAAGCGGAAGATCCAACCTGAAGTCGGCGGTCGCTGCGAAGCTCAAGGGCTGCGATAAGTCGGTGCTCCCCACCGGCAGGACGTTCCGCCAACCCTTGGGTTAGGGGTAGTAAGGAAACGATCGAGGAGCAGACCACGATAACGGACAGTTGTGGCCAAACGCAAAGCCAGTTCGAACGAGTTCGACTGGACTCAAAATCCACAAGTAGCGATAAAAATGAAGCCCTAAGAACGGACAATAAAATTACCATAACGCAAAACCAAACCTCGCCCTCATACATACTATGTTGTTAGGCGGCTTCTTGTATCGTTTCGATATTCGGACTTCCCTGGTTCTCCCAAATTGTGTAGTTCGGCGACGTAACCAAATCCAGCCGGAACTGTTTCTTATATTGCGAAAAACAAATCTTCACAATTCTCCAAACCATCGCAATATAAATATGCTAATTAGTGAAGCAGATCCCACATTTTGGCACTAATTATTCTCCACTAAATAGCTTAACGTCTCTCGCTAACTTTTCGGGCGAACAGTTGAAATCGAAAAATCCCAATTCTTCGAGCCTCGCGGAATTGCCAGCCGGGCTATCGCAAGCCACAGGCGCGCGAGCGGTCAGCCGCGCTCGGATATTCGATAAGCGCGAATACGACGGAGAAATTCGAATTAATTAACTAATCGAAGTTAATCGTTATAAACTCCCCCCTTCCTTGGCAGGCTGGAAATTTCGGAGAAAGGGACAGCCGAACGCATAAGCGAAGGAATAGATTAATAAGTCCAAAACTCGTGGGAAACAAAAAACTTCGCGCACAATCGCATGAAAAATAAAATCCTCCCGTACCAAATTTAGGTGAAAGGGAAGGAAATCGGAGAGAACGGTCGCACGAGCGCAGTCCCGAGTTCAGGCACCAAGATTAGTCTTCGCAGCTGGATGTTAAAGGCGCGCCGGTGACTAATCCGATGTGAACCCCTCACAAGGAACGACGCTTCCACAAACGCCCTCCCCAACCCCCAACCGCAGACACAAGGCCGAAAAGTCCCACCCCGTGCTCATAAGAAGAGCTCAAAATCCCTAAAACAGCGAGCGCAGGTCACGAAAGAAGATTAAGAGTCCGCCATCAACATTCCTACCGACTTGTTCTCTATGTGATATGCGTAGACGTCTGTCAAGGTCGGACAGCACAAGAAATGGGGTACACACAGGGACAAAAGAGAGAGCACTAAGAAGAGAGTGATTTGGGTCCAGGCCGGAAGCCACGTGAGCCGAACACCACCCGCACCCTTCGCTGCGTGAAGATAAGGCTGCGCCGGTGGATGGGGCAGCTATGCTCGACACCCGAAACCTCACAGTCAGGAGTCCAAAGCACTCGGAAGAACGTTGGAGGGGAATCAAGAAAAGAAGACAACACTGAAGAAGGAATGGGAAGGACAGTCCGATGTCCGTCTGTCACGTCAGTCATTAGCGGGGATGAACCGAGATGGTGCCATCGTGTCGGCCGATGCCAACCCAGCCCAGGCCACCGTAGTGTCACCAATAAAGGAAACCTGAGAATGTAGGCGGACACCAGACGGCACGCGCAAAACCAAGGCTCAATCTCCACTGGTCGGGGATAAGTGTATAAGCCCAGGAGCGGCTTACACACTGAAACAACCTTGAAGAGGTTGGGAAGCAAAAGAAAAAGGACAAAGTCCAGCACAACGCTCAACCAAAAACGGACACAAACATTCCCGCACTAAAGCTCGAGGGAGCCAAAACAAAAAAAAAATACTAAGAAACCATGATGTTGTGGTCGGGGCCACAACCACTGCCGGGAAACAGCGGGACCCCAAGGTGGCCGAACGACGTCCGGAAACCCACCTCACACAACATTGCTAGGGAGAAAACAAGATGACGTTGTTCCTCAATAGGGACCTTCCCTACATGCCCAACCAACCTCCCAAATATTCATACGCTGATCAAAACCTAATCATGCCAAAACGTTATAGTAAATGAAGAAAAGAAAAGAGGGAAGAAAAAAAAACTCGTGGATAGAGATTAGAATAGAAAATAGGGGGTTTGACTACGGGGGATCATAGACAGGCTTCAAATCTTGAACATGCCAAACGCCTCTGTCTGATTCCTCTTCATCTCTTAGCTGATACGTATTTAGCCCAAGTCTCTGATGAACGATAAAAGGCCCTAAATACTTTGGTCCAAGTTTGGCATTATAGTATTCCGTAGCATTAGATAGACTTTTGTTCTTACGCCAGACGCGTTGTCCGGGAACATATTCTACAGGACGTCTCCGGAGATCATAGGTTCGTTTGTTTCGCTCGTAAGCGCCTTGTAGCTTTTTCCTGAGGTCTTCATACATGGTCTGAAATCCGCGTTTCCTACGCTGCATTTCATTTATGAAAGGAACCTCTCGTTCATCTTCTTCATTTAGTTGATGTTGATGCTCTTTCCCGCTAATCTTGTGCTCTTTCCCAAAGTTTACATAATAAGGCGTGTATCCAGTAACTTCGTGTTTGGAGGTACGAATAGCACAACCGATAGATGCTAAATGTTCATCCCAATGCCGTTGATTATCTCGAATATACGACGACAGCATAGTTTTCACGACACGGTTCACTCTTTCCGTCGGGTCCGCTCTAGGGTAATACAGAGCCGTAAAAGAAATTTTCGCATGGTAATTGTCGCAGAGACGTTGAAATTCCTTGCTCTTCATTTGAACTCCGTTGTCGCAAATTATGTACTGAGGTACTCCGTATACTAAAAATATTCCTTCTTCTACACTCTTGACTAAGGCTTTTGCTGTAGCAGAACGAAGTGGAAACAACACTACATATTTGCTGAAATAATCAGTTACAACCAATATATGCGTATACCCCTGGGTTGACCTAGGTAACGGGCCCATAAAATCTAAACTAATTAGTTGCCACGGTTCAGTAACGGGGGGTCGGGTTCCCATTAAACCTGCAGGAGCCTTTTGCTCCGGTTTGTGTTCAGCACAAATCCTGCATGACTTCACATATCGTATAACATCAGCTCGCATCTGCGGCCAATAATTTTTGCTTCGAATTTTCCAAAATGTCTTGTAGATACCAACGTGTCCCGAAGTAGGGTGGTCATGACAGCGTCGAAGTAGTTCAGACCTTTCGTCTTTCGGAATAACACGTTTCCAATAGTCAGACTCTTGACTTAAATCAGGTATTTTGCACTTGGTATATTTGAAAAGGATTCCGTTATCGAGTCTCCAAGACGGAAATGCTTCTGGGTTCATTGAAACCTTTTGAATCATTTTGGTATACCACCGGTCTTTGAAGCGAGGTTGATCTTCGACGTCGACCTGAACGGTGTCAACTGAAACGGGCACGGATCTGGAAAGAAAATCTGGCACCACGTGTTCCCTACCTTTCCTATGGATCATATCGAAATCGTAGGGTTGTAGACGGAGCGCCCACCTAGCTAATCTGCCTTGCGGGTCTTTAAGGCGATTAAGCCATAGCAAACTATGATGGTCGGTAACGACAGTAAAGCGCACTCCTTCTAAGTAATGACGAAGTTTTTCAACCGCCCATATTACTGCCAGACATTCTCGTTCAGTGGTAGAATAGTTGCGTTCTTGGCGTGTAAGACTACGGGATAGGAAACAAATGACTTTCTCGACATCTTCGTGCTTCTGGACCAGAACTGCTCCAATACCATACGCAGAAGCGTCTGTTTGAAGAATAAACGGACTATCGAAATCTGGACAGCTGAGAACAGGTGCTGTAACTAATTGTTCTTTAATCTTCGTAAAAGCCTCATTACACTCCGAGGACCAATTCCAACGTATATTTTTCTTCATTAAGTTAGTTAATGGCGAGATGACAGAGGCGAAATTGGGTACGAAGCGGCGGTACCACGAAGCCATCCCAATGAATCTTCTTACTTCTGCAACATTCTTCGGTGAAACTATTTGCAAAATTGCTTCCACCTTTTCGGGATCAGGGCGTAACCCATATCGATCAACAACATAACCCAGATACTTTAATTGGGGCCTGCAAAATTGACACTTACCAACGTTGACAATAAGCTTAGCTTGATTCAAACGATCCAGAACTGTTTCCAAAGTTCGAAGGTGGTCTTCAAAATTCTGCGATACAATAATAATATCATCAAGATAAACCATCACCGACGGCTGTAAATCTGCGCCTAGAGCGGTATCGATAATTCTCTGCCAAGTGGCACCAGCGTTTGATAAACCGAACGGCATCCTCTTAAAATGGTACAAACCGCGACCAGGGACAGTAAAAGCTGTACATTCTCTGGAAGATGGCGAAAGCGGAACTTGCCAATACGCGGATTTAATATCTAAGCTAGTCAAATATACAGCATCCCGCAGTTTGTCTAGAATAGCAGATACATAGGGCAAGGGATACGCGTCCTTTTTAGTAACTGCATTAAGTTGCCTGAAATCTATACAAAATCTGTAAGTATCGTCCTTCTTTCGAACTAAACACACGGGAGAAGACCACGCACTCTTCGACGGTTCGATAACATCTAGTTGAAGCATGTTTTCTAATTCGGCGTCTATTATCTTCTGTTTATACGGCGAGACTGGATAATATCTCTGCTTCATCGGCTTAGTTCCTGGAAGCAACTCAATTTCATGTTGTCCTATATTAGTACAACCAACCGTAGCCGTCGGGTGCTTTAACTTTTCGTCTATGAGCCGGTCCAACATCCCCTTTTGCTCTAAAGTTAAAGATTTCTCATCTTGTATACTAGAAACGCTATGTTGTGGTTGTTCTGATGAGAACTGCCAAATATTTTGTCTTAGATCGGGTATAATGTCCATGGCTAACCAAAAATCCACACCAAATATTAAAGTTTGGGGAATACTGGGAATTACCAAAACGTCTAAAATTCGAACCTTTCCTTCAAGAACCATGGGTGCCGAAATAATACCTATACTAGAACATCGCTGACCATTGGCCATAGTACATTCCGACTCTCGTAAATGCAATTTCAGACCCAAGTCATTCAAAATTTTCAAACCAGGACCTCCAACAACCGTGCGACTGGCCCCTGAATCTAATAAGCCTACAATTTTATAACCTAATATAGTAACTTCCAAATAAGGACGCTGATCACCTTGAGCGTGACAAAGTACATAATCTAAAAGAATATTTTGTCGATCAGTTGAAGATAAAGTTGCCTTGGTCGTCAAAGAAGAAGCGGAGACAACCTTACGACCGGTCAGTTTCTCCGACACAGGTTTCCCGAATTGGTACAATCTGGGCAATTCCTGGAAGTAAATCCGAGTTTACCGCAACGGTAGCATAGTAACCGCTTAGATTCGGAACAACTGCGAACAGTATGACCGACCTTCTGACAATTCCAGCAAGTGCGAGCAGCAACAGCAGGCGACGGAAAATTTTCAGCATGGGAACTGGATTCGTTCCTGGAAAAATTTGAATCGATAGCAGCTAAACGATAGGGCTTCTTGGATTTCTGATAAGCGAGACCTGGCTCTAAGGTATGATAGGTACATGAAGGAGGTTGACGAAATCTACTCGAGCGGATATACGCGTCTTCGATCGATTTACATATGCGAGTCAACTCTTCTATTGATTTAGTAGCGTGCAAAGCCAATTGAGTTTGAAGAAACGGTTGTAAGTTCCTTCGAATTAAATTGACACGAGAGGCTTCCATTGGGGAAGTGGGTAAACGCCTAAATAAATTTTCCATGACAGCTATATAAACCGCTACGGGTTCTTCAGTTCCTTGAGTACGACATCTGATCTCTTCCCAAAGACTTTCTTCGTAGTCACAAGGTAAGAATGCTTCTTTCAATCGAAACACCAACTCGCCCCAATTACTAACTGAATCTCGAACGGAACGATACCAGATTAAAGCGTGTCCAGTAAACAGTTCAACGGCAGCCGTATATAATTGTTGTTTGGTAACACCTCGGGCATTCCTTACTTCTTCTAGTCTTTCTAGAAAATCGCATAGTCCAGCTTCTCCATCATAGCGGATGTTCCATTTATTAATGGCAAGATGGTTAGAAGTCAGGGATGATGTAGTTTGAGGTAACATAGTGCTACTGAACATTGACGAGCGACGAACGGTAGCCGGTTGCGGAGGAGCGGAACCAATATCAAAGCTTCTGAAGGCAGTTCCAATGTCTTCTACACCCGGACGAGAAGGAGTGGTAAAACGAACACGAGAACTTGATGGATACTCTTCTTCCCCGGCGCTGCATCTCGACTCTGAGCACCGTTATCCACGCTAACAGGTTCAAGCTCAATTAAGTCTGCGTCTTCGGCTGCACGTGGCGCTGCATTAACGATTTTTGATTCCAAATCGTCCAACAGCATGAGGTACTTATTCACCAATGCATCTCTTCTAGTGAGAGTGACTTCATCGTTGCTCTGGATGCGTTCTAAACGTCCATGTAAATGTAGCAGCCTCGTACGAATTCGCTTATAATCGTTCGTGGCGATTCCATCCTCGAATGTCGGTATTTCAATTTCAAACAAGTTCAGTTTTGCTTGACATATTCGTAACTCTTCGTCCACGTCCATCTCCAAATTGGGAAAAGTAGCATTTATCGAAGTCTCGAGGTTCAAACGAGCCCTAAGTAACTTACGCTTGTCGTGCACATTGCCCTGAAAAACTATGCCCCGAATACGTAGTTCGTAATCCAGTTCATCCACCAATAGTCTATTAATCTCCATGTTATTTACTAAAACTAACAAAATAACTATCCTATAAACTAATCAACGCCACTACTATACAATCGAAGACCACAAAAAAACAAGTATCTATCAGCTAAATAAATAAAAAGTGGTGCTACAAATATTACAACCCCAGCGAAGACCTTTTCTTCGAATTGGCAGGAAGCTGTAAGAGAATAAAGAACGAGAAAAAAAACTAAAGCAAAGTAACTGCAAAAGGCAACTGCGAAGGGATGATTGCGTCGAGGCCCCTACACGTTGGGCGTCAAAATTTATGTCACGGAAGTTTTAGTGAAGTTGGTAATATAGGTCCGTCGATGGTAACACAAATAGGCTCGGCCGAGCTCAGCCTGGGTCGTAGGCTAATGTGGAACTTCCTCTTCTGGACCAGCTGGGAAGTCCTGGGCGCCAGGATCCTAAAATCTAAATTCCGAGCCTAGAGTCCCTGAAGCATCGGATACCAAAATTCTCAAGCTATTCGAACCAAAATAAAACCACTCAATACGACAATATCGTTTATTTCTATACCCTCGGCACTCGCCCCCAAATTGCAAGCGAAATAACAGACGTAACAAACTTGACCCTAGGAGTACGACATATGCGTTACGTAAAGGAACATTGGCGAATAATCACCCACACAAAAGATCCCTACATTCGTCAACATACATGAATATATATATATGCACTACAACAAATCAACGTACGAATGAATATATGCTCGTACTAAATCAAATTAAAGCACAAGTGAATATATGTACACACTAAATCAAGTTAAGGTACAAGTGAATATATGTACACATGAAATCAAATCAAGGTACGAATGAATATATGAACATGTTAAATTAATTTAAAGTACAAATGCATATGTTGGGCCTGACCTTGACCAACAGCTCGCAGCAAGCTGAAATACGGAAGCTAAAGTACGCGATTTGCCTTTCGCCTGCGTGGCTATTGGCAACAAATCATCGCAAAATTTAGTTTAACTAACAATTTCAAATCGACGTCCTCGAGCTCTTTAGCTATGCGTAACAGAAGCTAAGCGATAGCCTAATTACTTAGCGTGTGAACAAGAGCAGGTTTTTAGAGTAAGAAAATACCGCTGGGTGGGGCGCGATACATGTACATGTCTCGGTTACCGTGCGCGGTCTTGCAATTGATTTTGAATATGCAATCGTAAGCCTACCTAATAGAGAGCTCAAACCAACGATAACTCGCGCAAACTTTGAGCCAAACTGACACGAAATTAACCCTGGGGCGAGCTAATTGGTTTTACAAATATTCAAAGTAATTAATTAATTTGCTTAAAACATCTGCGCGCTCACTATTCTGATCGGCGTTCCCTAAAGCGAGTGTTCATGATGTACGCCAAACGTTGCGCAAAAAAAACCACGGCACCAATCGTGTTCTCCTCAAACCGTGCAGTGCGTCGATAACAAAACAAAGAGCGGTCTGACCTTATCTCCAGTAAGCGGATGATCCAACCTGAAGTCGGCGGTCGCTGCGAAGCTCAAGGGCTGCGATAAGTCGGTGCTCCCCACCGGCAGGACGTTCCGCCAACCCTTGGGTTAGGGGTAGTAAGAAAACGATCGAGGAGCAGACCACGATAACGGACAGTTGTGGCCAAACGCAAAGCCAGTTTGAACGAGTTCGACTGGACTCAAAATCCACAAGTAGCGATAAAAATGAAGCCCTAAGAACGGACAATAAAATTACCATAACGCAAAACCAAACCTCGCCCTCATACATACTATGTTGTTAGGCGGCTTCTTGTATCGTTTCGATATTCGGACTTCCCTGGTTCTCCCAAATTGTGTAGTTCGGCGACGTAACCAAATCCAGCCGGAACTGTTTCTTATATTGCGAAAAAAATCTTCACAATTCTCCAAACCATCGCAATATAAATATGCTAATTAGTGAAGCAGATCCCACATTTGGCACTAATTATTCTCCACTAAATAGCTTAACGTCTCTCGCTAACTTTTCGGCGAACAGTTGAAATCGAAATATCCCAATTCTTCGAGCCTCGCGGAATTGCCAGCCGGGCTATCGCAAGCCACAGGCGCGCGAGCGGTCAGCCGCGCTCGGATATTCGATAAGCGCGAATACGACGGAGAAATTCGAATTAATTACTAATCGAAGTTAATCGTTATACAGTGAAGTAGCTAGCGCCATTGGTGTAGATCGCGGCAGCATGGAGCCCATTTCTTTGACGGAAGACGCCACGGAGAAAACTCTCGGCATTTTTTGGGATACTCGGCGGGACGTGCTAAGTTACAGAGTAACACCTAGCTGTTGCAAATCAGTTACCAAGCGGGCTATACTCTCTAGTATGGCTCAAATATTCGATCCCTTGGGACTACTTGGTCCAAGCGTTCTAACTTTGAAACTTCTCGTGCAACGGCTTTGGCAGTTGAAGTTGTCATGGGACGAAACGGTGCCCATGGAGATGCGCTCCAGATACGACGAACTCCATTCTTCATTACGCTCTTTGGGCTCGTTGGCAATTCCGAGACGGGTAATTTGCGATGACATAAATTCGATAGATCTCCACGGATTTGCGGACGCGAGTTCTGTAGCCTACGGGTGCGCCGTGTATATACGTTGCGTTGACGCGCGCGGTAATGTCACCACCAATTTGCTTTGTGCTAAGTCAAGGTCGCTCCATTAAAAACAATATCCTTGCCTCGTTTGGAGCTTTGCGCAGCCTTACTGTTGGCTCGTTTGATTAAAACTATACTCGATTCCTCCGCATTTAAATTTGACCGCGTGTACTATTGGTCGGACTCCACCATAACTCTGCACTGGATAAATAAGGATGCGAGTAATTGGAAGACGTTCGTCGCGAACCGGGTGTCCGAGATTCACGAACTAAGCAATAGGGAAGAATGGTTTCACGTGCGTACAAATTGCAACCCGTCCGATATAATTAGCAGGGGAATGTTACCCCAGGAGTTACTCAACTCACGCTTGTGGTGGCACGGGCCAGAATTTTTGTCACAGGCGGACTTAAAACCCCAGCCCGTTAAAATTGATTCGGGTGAGCTAGCAGCCCAAGAGTCGCGCCCAGTAGTGGCCACTCTTCACCATCGCGTCCCAGAATTTGAACTTTTCAGGCGCTATTCCAGTTTTACAAAATTACAGCGCGTAGTCGCGTACTGCCTGCGTCTCGCGAGAAACAGAAACACCGAAACGCGCTGGTCGGGACCTCCAGCCATTGACGAATTGGAGGACGCGACTCGCCGCCTGATCAAAATTGCCCAGGCGGAAGTCTTTTCCGGAGAAATAGCAGTTTTGTCTAAAAAAGCGCCATTGCCGAAAAATAGTGCGCTGCTTTCTCTAAACCCATTTCTGGACGATCAGGGCCTACTGCGCGTGGGCGGCCGTCTAGAAAACTCCAATCTAAGCTTTGATCAGAAACATCCCCTTTTGTTACCAGCTAGTCACCCTTTGTCGTTGCTAATCGTGAAGCAAGAGCATTTGCGGCTCTTGCATTGTGGACACTCGGTGTTACTGGCCTCATTGCGGGATAAGTTTTGGATCGTGAGAGCCAAAGACCTAATACGTAAAGTAATACACAATTGCGTGATATGCTTCCGGGCCAAGCCTAAGATGAATGAACACTTGATGGGATCACTACCCGAAGCTCGTGTCACACCCTCTCCCCCTTTCAGTAATTGCGGGATAGATTACGCGGGTCCCGTGTTTATAAAAAACAAATCCGGGCGAGGCGCGAAAGAAGTAAAGGCTTACGTAGCCCTATTTGTGTGTTTAGCCACGAAGGCTATTCATCTTGAACTCGTGGAAGACCTCACGACGGAGGCTTTCATCGCATCGTTGAGGAGATTCATCTCCAGACGCGGTTTACCCTCCAACATATTTTCTGACAATGCTACCTGTTTCACCGGTGCCAGAAATCAGCTATCGGAATTAAAAAATATCCTGTCAGGCTCTAGTGAGCAATGCATAAGGGAAGAATTGTCGAAACATAACATTAAGTGGAATTTTATTCCGGCACGCTCTCCGCACTTTGGCGGCATTTGGGAAGCGGGGGTAAAGTCATTGAAATATTATTTAAGGCGAATATCTTGCAATGCAAAGTTAACTTTCGTTGAGTATTACACCATGCTGACTCAAGTGGAGGCGATACTAAATTCCCGTCCACTCTGTGTTCTCCCTACCGACGCCTCATTCCCCGAAGTCCTTACTCCTGCCCACTTCTTGATCGGTCGGAAGCTGACTTCGTTTCCGGAAGCCCAACTCCAGGACATACCGGAAAATCGTCTCAGCCGCTATGGGCTGGTCCAGCGGCTGTCCCAGCAGTTTTGGGATCGTTGGTCCCGGGACTACCTCCACCTCCTGCAGCGCCGGCCTAAGTGGAAGTCCTCCAGCACTTCTCTAGCCCCCCAGGTGGGCGACGTGGTACTCGTCCACGACGAGGCATCTCCAAGCTACCGTTGGCCACTGGCAATCATCTCGGCCACATATCCAGGAGCGGATGGTGTTGTGCGTGTGGTGCAGGTGCGCGATTCCCGAGGGAATCTCCTGAAACGCTCGGTGCGTAAAGTGTACATCCTACCCAAAGACGATCATTGCGATCAAGGGCAATAAACATTGACTTTGCTCTTAGTTGGTAGTTTTCGCTGATTGAACATTTTGCTAGGTTTAGTTGTTTCTTTGTTTGTACTCATGCTAGTTGTAAGTTATCTGTAAGGCTCTTGGATTATCATCTGTCCTTAGTTCTTGTTATGCATTTAATTATTTGGTAGTGTTAGATTTCAGTTTAATTTTGGGATTTAATCACGTCGTGCCATATTCGGCACTTCGGGGGCGGCATGTTTGATTCACACAGATGCGTGCATCAAAACCTTCTTGATTATAATTAATCATGTAATTCAAGTCATAACTGTTTTATCTCATTCAAAGGTCGTGGTAAAGTCAAATTTGCATCTTGCCGTATTTGTTTGCCTCTGTTAATGTTGGAAAGGAATTTGTAAGCTTCTCTTAATGGCTTTTAAGCGGATGGATACATTTTCTACTAGAACTTAAGCCGACTTAGCATATTTGGGAATCATGGGTTTATGGATTTCTTTCAATTGCCTCATTGAGAGAGCTTAGCATTAAGATTTTTAGAATAAGTATTTATTCCTACGTGCGACGCTCCGATTGGCTACGCAGGATCGCCTCAGCCAATAGTGTTTGAGCTTGCCCCTCCTTGAATTGGCGAGTTCGCCTCGTTGTAAATTCAGAGTGAGTTAGATTCAGAGCCTCCAGGAAGCAAGTTCAGCTATGCTTTGTGCTAGTTTGCGTTTCGGTCTAACTCCCTGGTAAAGTCGTTTCCAGGTTGTTTTGTGTTACGGTTACGCGCAATTCGCTATTTTCGCGTGGCCAATCCAAGCGTGTCACAACAGTTGAAGCTTTTGTAAAAAACCATCGGTCCATCAGTGACGTTTGTAATCGTTGTTACTCAATATACTCGTGTTTGTTAAGTCTTGTTTCACTCCAACAACTAACTGAACCCAAGTTAGGGTTATTAAGTGGCAGTTCCCGGCAATCCCATTGAACCGGAACTCGCAGTGGATTAATTGGGGGCCCCATTCGTGGAAGCCTCTTATCAAGTTAATCGTACAAAAAACACCGTATTTGTGTTGTG
>CALNHX010009217.1:0-52110 GCA_940337035.1 Agriotes lineatus | reverse complement strand
TTAGAAAATTAAACATGAAAAACTATTTAGTGTCATAATAAAAATTTTTGCTGTTTTTTATTTTATTTTACATCCCTAACTAATATAAAATAGGCTCACATCATAAGTCTTATATTCTATACTTTTTTCTTAAATTGGGCTTTAAATATTTAAATACAGGTGCTAATAAAACAATACTAATCCTCAACTTATTAGAAGAAAATTTAAATCTAAATAAAAACATGTAAAGATAAAAATTGGACAATAGCACATTTCATAAAATAGAAAAAACATATGCTTATTTATCTGCTCAGACAATTTGCCAACTATTGTAAAAAAAAAACTTGAATCAAATGTTAAAATATTTTGTATGTTAAAGGTGACTCAATATTGTTAATTTAAACTATTCTGCAGATTGTATAGAAAAAAACATTATCTACCTTAATTTAGAAACAAGATATATTTGACTAGATTTCCTAAAAGTCTTAATAAAAAGCTAAAGAATTTTTTTTTTAACTATATTTAATTTTTATTAATAAATAACTTTGACTTAATTTATATTGTTATTTAACCTAAAAAATTTATTTTAAATAACATCAATTTAAAGTTATTTTTGTAAGTTTATATTAATCTTTTCTATAGTATTTCCTTAAAGAAATATCTATAATTTGTATATCTACAAATAAGTTGAAAACTTATTTTCAAGGCTGATAAGCATATAAAGCCACAATTACAGGCTATATACTGAACTTTTTGAAGCTAATTTATAAAAGATCTAGATGTATTTGCTAAATCACTAAAACTGTAAGTTCTTTCTTTATACATGTTTTACAAGCTTACAATAAAAAGTTGCGAAATAATATGAAATTTAAATTTTTATATAAATTTAAATAAAACAAATTTAGGCTAAATTACCTTAATTAACAAAAAAAATCAATTTTTTTAGCATAATATACAATATTGAGGCATTTCAATTCCTAAATTATATTAAAACTAGTAACTTTTTTTATATAGGTTTTTTTTAAAAATTAACATAGACTTTATTTTTATCTTTTTCAATTATATGTTTTTTTTATAAAAAAGTATAATAATATCTTTTTGATAATACTTACCCTATATATAGTAAAAAAAACCCTTAATTTTATTTCTTTGTTTTTAAAAAAAATTAGCTAGTTTTTAGAAAACCTTTTCTGTCGTGTTATAAAAAAGCTATAACTGAGAAATTAAAAAATTTTAATTTTGTCCTCTTAAAAGTTATAGATGATAAAAAAAAAGTTCTTATTAGTTAATTTATTAAAATGCTTAGACTTATTGTAGTTTTTAAGCTACCAAATTTTTAACACATCTTTAAATTAATGATGCCTTTTATAAAATCTTAAATATAGACACTAAATGTAAATATAAAACTATCTAAGCCTTTTTGCTACTCATTAATTTTATACATAAAATAACTTACTCTACTGATATAACTATTATACAAGTTGCATGCCATCATTTTTGTATCAATTTATATAAAAAAACGTTAATTGGAAGTTACTATTATATCAAAGTATATAAAAAGCCTTTTAAATAATTAATTAAAAGATAAGAAATTAATTATATGATTAGTGCACACAAAAAAACTAATGCTAAATTTAGTATAATTAATAAGTTATATACTATATAAAATTACTAATTAATTAAGACATAAAACTTAATTCTGGAATGAATAATGAGTTTTTAGTAGGTGCTTTAGAGGATTAGATGTCTTTGTTTTTATAATTTTTATTTATAAATTTTTCTAAATTTTTAATTTTGTATAAAATAAACACAGTATTTGGTATAATTTATATAGGGGTATTTAGGCTAAAACAGCCTTTTTAAGCTCTTATACTAATCTTTACTTACTATAAACCTTATTTAAAAAGCTTAATTATCAGGAGCTATGTCACTTAAATAAAAAACATCAAATTAATAAAATATATATACTTAAAAAAAAAATATTCTATAATTTATATAAAAAGATTAAATAGATTAAGATACAAATATTAGTCTTTTTTAGGCAAATTAGATTGGTCTACAATATATAGTAGCTTTTATTGCTTATAAATTGGATGTTGTAAACATTTTTTGCACATTCAAAGACACCTATTTAAGGTACTTTTTTTTTCTTAAAAACAATACTCAGCACTAAGTAAAAAGCTTAATTTAGTTAAAAACTTATAGAAGAATATATTATTTGCAATAACCTTAAACTATGTGCTCATGAAACAGGCAATTATACAACATGTTTTTCAATTATATAAACTTAATTTAAAAAATTATAACATAATGCCTTATACAGCATAAAAAAAATTTTATAGAAAAAACTAGCTAAAAAGCATAACAACTTAAGCTTACTATATATATATATATATAAAACGCTTAAAAAACAAAAATAACTAAGGACATAGTATTTTTTTATATCTTATAACTTAATTTAGCAAAAAGGTAAGATAAAGAATAAAACTTTTTTTTATTTTTTTGATCTTTTCGTTTCAAAAAAGTATAAAAAACTAATTATTTATAGAGAATAGTTTTATATAATTTATTAAATAAAGTAAAAAACAATTTTTGATTTATATGCATCTACATTATTGTTCTAGTTTTAAAACTCAAAATATAATATTAATTTTTATGCTAACTAAACTAATAATAGTTTATACTACAAAAATTGCTATAGAGAAAAGATAATAAGTCAGAGCTGTATAATTTATTTGAACTTCATTTACCTAGGAACTAAGCAAAATATAGTTTTATATTAATTTTAATTAGATAATCACCAAATTTATACCTATTATTACACAATTAGTTTTTTAGCTCTCAAATAAATTGTTTTCTTAAATTTAAAACAAGCGTAAATAAAGTCTTTTATTATTTAAAGTTACTTATACTTTTAAAAAAAATTTGATCACAGACTAAAAGATAATAATCTATTAATCATAAAAATCAGTAAAATTTAATTATAAATTATACTATTGTTTTGTCATACTAATGAAAAAATGTATTTAGTTTCTAATTAAATTTGCAGTTTAAGCCTAATTTTATATATATGTCAAATCTAAACTAAGCTTTTTTCTAGATAAAAAAATAAATACATTAGATTATATTATAAATTTATATTTTTAAATTTTATTTAGTTTTAGACTAAACATATTTAACTTAATTGATTTTTATTTTGATTAATCTATATAAAGTATAGATCTTAAAGGAATCTATTAATGTTTATTTATAACAGTAGATCTTTTGTACAATATAAGCTAAGTATAAATATATTATAAATTTTTGCTAAAATTATAATAGTTGTATCAAAAATATATTAACTGATCTATAGATAAAATGCCATAAGATATAGCTGCAACTATCTGATATAAGTAAATAAAAGTCTTAAATCAAAAAAGCTCCAATTATTAAAAATTTATTAAACAAGTAAAGATCATCAAAAACTTAGAATAAAAAAAACTTCTATTATGGTAATATATTACAAATTTTACGTTTTACAAATAAAATACTAATATATAGATTACATAAAGAATTTAATTATAAAATTTTTTAAAAATAGCTTACTATATGCAGACTTTTACAGTGCTTAAGAATATAAAAAATTAATCTACAGCCCCACTGATTTAGTCTTTTATAAAACAAAGCTGTTTCAGTTATAAAAACATTAGTTCACATAAGTTTTAAATTAAAGAAATTTTTTATATTACTATTAATTACATTTTACAAGTAAAAATATATAGATCTAGGCTCTTGTTAATGAATAGATATCATAAAAATTATAATTTTTATAAAAGCTTATTAAAGTCTTTCATATTGATTATCATAATAAACAATTACATATAAATATCTAATAATATATGTTTAATTTTTATAAAATAAGGATTTTTTTAATATATTTGATATGTAAAGTAAAAACAATTTAAACAATCTTTATATTGATTATCAACTTAAAAATATTATAAGAATTACTTTCAAAAAGGCAATTTAATATATAGCTTTTTTTTAAGAGAAAAAAAAAAAGAAAAGAAAAGATATGTATAGTATGTAAGATCACAAAATACTTATTATCTATTATACTTGTATATTAGATTAAAGTATATAGTAAAATTTAAAAGTTTATAGTTTAGCAACATAATAAATTAATAATACTACAAAATAAATTATAGAAGTATAAACTAAATTTGATAGAAAGCTATTTATTAATTTTTTAATATTTTAAGGTTAGTGATGGATATAAAAAGTTACAATGTCTAATTTAAAACAAGCTTACATTAAGAAAAATCTATACATCTAGTCATGCAGATGTTCAATTTTGACTTATATATAATTTCTAAATCAATTATATATATAAAATAAAGAATTGATAATATATATTTATATAATAGTTTTTAACACTTAATATATATCACACTTCTGTTAAAAAATCGAGTTCCCAATTATTTAAAACAATTAATTTATATTAGTGTATAAAGTAAGAAGTGTGTACAAGTTAACCTATTGTAAGCTAAATTCTTTTTAGATTAATCAAACTATTTCTATTGCAAAATAGTTTAATTTTTACATATACTTCTTCATTCCCTCATTTTAATTGAGTAATAATAAAGAAAATTACTAAGAAGCAATACCCATGTTTTATTGTTCTGTTTAATCTAGTAGATAAATTTGATTTTTATAAAAATAGAAAGGTTTGTAAATTTTTGGCTTATCAATTATTTGTACAATTAGTTATTAATTTCTCTCATAAAAACTACAAAACATGTTGTTTATATGGTAAAGTAAAAAATATAAATTGGACAAAATTGTAGCAATTTTTTAAAACAATTTTTTTTTTCAATACTTCACTCAGATTATGCGATATATTAGAAAAAAATAAAATATAACCAGCCTGATAATACTTAGTTATAATTTAAATTTTAAGCATCTAGCATACTAACAAATAAATTTTTATTGATACCATAAATATTATATAAACGTTTTCTAGATTTACTTGTTTATTTTATATTAGCTTTTATATATAAAAATAACTAAAATAAATTTTATATCCAAGATATATTTTTATGTTAAAATCTATAAGTGTATAAGTATAATTAATTATATTTATTATAGATACTGATCAATTAAGACAAAAATGTTTAACTCAATTTTTTCATAAAAAACCTTAAAAAATTAATAAAAAGTGATATAAATTTTATTTTATCTTAATTTTAATTATACCTAAGATCTTTAAATGTCTTCTGCTTATTTGAGCTAATGATAAAAACAAAGAAAGCTTATAGTTAAATAAAGTAAAATGATTTATAATAATGAAACACTATTATCTAATTAAGCTATAAAGTATAAAAGTTTAGATAAGTAATCTTAGTAAAAAAATCTCTCTTTTTTTTGCTCAAATGAAAAAAATATTTATGTTTTATTTTATTAAATAAATTATATTAAATTGTATCTACATATTTTAAAATTTTTGTTAAGGTACAAAGCTAAATATGTAAAGATATAGAATTTAAAATTTATAAATTATAAAGATGTTGTTATTTTCTATAGAAAAATTAATAACTTATATATTTAATCTCTATATGTGTTTGTAAAAAACATATAAACTCTATGTTATTTAGTTTTTTATTTAGTGTGACTTCTATATACACTTAGCTATTAGTCTTTTTTTTCCAGTATCTTTTTACGGTATAATTGCTTTTATTATTTAAAGCTCAACTTTGTTTAAAGCTTGTTTCCTTAGTGATAAAAAACTTGCTTAAAAACTTAAATCTATTTGCCTTAATGTATTTATAATCCAAATGCTAAATATTATTTTAGATCTAAATATTTTTACAACATATATAGATTTTTTTCTTTATAAAAATTTTAGTAGCTTCTTTAGCGTTACTATCAAAACAAAAAGTAATTAGTGTATAGGGCAGGTATATTACTTAACTATATTATTAAGTTTATTATAATTATAATTTTATATCATCACAATAGAAAAAAAAAGTTTCTGTTAAAAAAATAAAATTAATTTAGAAAACATTAATTTTTTGCAAATAAAGAAACTAAAAAAGTTTTTTACTAATTAAACTATATTTTTATAAAAAAATATGCAAGTTTATTTTTTTCTAAGTCTAAATACATTAAATTTTATTATATAAAGATTTTGTTCATAAAAAAATTACATACATTTCCTTAAATGTAATATTTAACTAAATTTTAAGTATCATATGTTCAAAATATTCTAATATTTTTATTACCAGAAGACAATAGCTTATAAAAACATATTTAGCAGTTTGAGTTTTGCTAAGTATTATCTTTTTAATAAACTAGAATAGAACATTATAGAAAAATAGTTATTTAATATAGTGCCAATTTTTTACTCTGATTAATTTCATGTTTGACCTTATAACATTATTAGTTAACAAATAATTTTACTACTCTACTGAATGACTATATTGATAAGAAAAATTTCTAATTTAAAAATTTAAAAGACAAGAAAAAAGCTTATATCATGTTATTAGTTATTTTCAGAGAAAAAAAATCAAACCATTAAATTATGTTAAGTATAAAACTTAAAAATTTGCTTAAAATACTAAAAAAAACTAAGAAAAGAAAATTATACCTTGATAGTAAAAACTTGCTATCATATATACTAAAGTAAGTTCCTTATTATAGCTTTATAAGTTACTAAAAGTTTTATTCATAAGGCATAGTATCAGTCTTTATATTGTACCAAAACAGCTTTATCTATATCTTGAATAAGAAAAAAATAGGTATTATATAACAACATTAGAAAGATTGAACATTAATATATTATTTGTCTATATAGTACAATAGAAATTGTAAAAAATATAATATTAATCTTTATGTCATGATTTACATGCTGCCTCCTTTCTAAGGACAACATGGTTCATTTCCAGGATTGCTGGCGACTACCCAAGTATTAAACAAAAGTAATAACGGACATAAGTTTATTAGAAATACAAAAGATTCTTTAAAAAGCAAAGCTTGATAAAAAATAAAGGGAAGTATTTATAGACTCATTTTCTTAGTTTGTGGAACGGGTCCTTATTGAAAGTTCTTGTGAAATTACTCAATCTGTCTAAAACTTAAAGACATAAAACTTCATTTTTCCGTTTTAATTGGTGTAAAGACCACATAAATTGAAGTGGCGACGGCTTTAGTATTGACAATTAAATTCTCAGAACTCTAAGTAACATTTGTAAAATGAATTGAGGACTTTACAAACTGCTGTAAACAAGGCAGCTCATGACATTGCCCCCCAGAGACTAGCAAGAAGCCAAAGCACCTTGGTCAAAGCGTGACTGATATGGCTAGTCTTTAAACTGGAATCCAACAGACTTAGTTTGAAAAGAACAGAGACTTTTTAAAGTTAAAAAATGACTAAAGACAGGAATACTATGTGTTTTTTAAAAATTTAGTAAAACTAAACCAAGAGCAAGCGTTTTTAGGCATAAAGGGACGCAGAAAACTAGAGAAATTTATGCTTTTTTTTTACCAAGGTAAGACAGATAACCAGCGGCTTTTGTGGCAAGGAAAGACAGGTGACTGATACCAACGTTTTCAGACATAGAAATGAGGCTCAAACCAGGTATCAGCGTTTTTAGGCAAAAAGGGACGCAGAAAACCAGATAATAACTGCTTTTTTTGGCAAGGAAAGACAGTAATCAGCGGCTTTTGTGGCAAGAAAAGACAGGTAAAACCAGGTATCAACGTTTTCAGGCATAGAAATGAGGCTCAATTAGGTAGAAAGGAACAGATTCTACATTTAGTAATTCTGGGCTTTTAAAAGAATAGTGTCATGACCCACATGCTGCCTCCTTTCTAAGGACAACATGGTTCATTTCCAGGATTGCTGGCAACTACCCAAGTATTAACAAAAGTTTTAACGGACATAAGTTTATTAAAAGGACAAAAGATTCTCTAAAAAGCAAAGCTTGATAAAGAATAGAGGGAAGTATTTATAGACTCATTTTCATAGTTTGTGGAACGGGTCCTTAATGAAAGTTCTTGTGAAATTACTCAATCTATCTGAAACTTAAAGGAATAAAACCTCACGTTTTTGTCTTTAATTGGTGTAAAAACTACATAAATTGTTGTGGCAACGGCTTTGATATTGACAATTGATTCTCGAAACTCTAAGTAACATTTAGAAATGAATTAAGGACTTTACAAACTGCTGTAAACAAGGCTACTCATGACACTTTATCATTAACTAAAAAGTTTGTATTATACACGTTCTATTTTTAATTTTAAGATTTTTTTATAAAAAAAATAAAACTAAAATAATAATATGTAAAAGTGTCTAAATATCTTACAATAAATATGTTAAATTTTAAAAAAAACAATAAGAAAGTAATACACTTGAGTTTTGTAATTAGACTTTGCTTAATACAGAAATGTATTTTACTTATTTATTTAATATATATTTTTTAGATCTTCAAAGATACAATGATCAAAAATTACTTTTTACTATACAGATACGTAAAAATTTAATTAGATACAAATACTTGCTTGTAGATATTTCTGATGTGTATAAGCCAAGCAAGAATTAAAGGAATTAAAACTTAAAAAATATAGATAGTACAGAACTAAATTAAGTAATTAAAAAAAAAACTTATATATTTATCTTTGTATGTAAATTTTGACGCTTTATATTTAGCATAAGTTTTATAGAAATAGTTTTAATCCTTAGATGTTTATCTAAGAGCAAAGAAATAGAGCCAGTTTACCATGCTAAGTTATATTGATAATATTATCAAAATTTTAATATAATATTATTAATTTTTTATAATTTAAGCTGTAAATATTTTAAATTTTAAGATGAGAGGTTTGTTTTAAAATTTCTTGATAATAAGTGGTACCTAAATCTAGTAACTAATTTTTTTTATATTTTTCTATAAATCTCAAGTCAATACATTTTGCTCCAGATATAACATCCTAATTTAAGTCTAAACTATCAATTATTTTAGTTAATGTTATAAGGTTTATATAAAAAATTAAACTAAAATTATCAAGTTTATCTTGCTAAAGTATAGATGGTTTAGGATTTTTATAAATTTTATACAATAAAAAGATAGCACAAAGTTTGTATTAGCAGAAACCTAGTTAAAAGGATTAAATTTTTACTAAAGTTAAATTAATTACAAATTTTTATTTTAGATTCTACTATAATATATAAAGATAAATTGTAAAAATTATAGCTGAATGTCATTGCAAAAAAATCAAGACACTATAATTGTCACATTTTCTCTTAATATAAGTAGATTTCTATAAAAAGTGACATATAAGTACTGTACTGGAGAAATATAATTTTTTTGTTATATTGCTATCTAAAGTCTATTGGTTAGTTGATTAGTTTGCTAAAAATTAATTATGGTAGTATAAAACTAGATCAATAGAATTGGATTGTTAACCTTTTAGCTAAAATATAGATTTTATATTAAGAACTAGATTGTATAGCAAATTAAAAGATCAGGCTTAATAAAATTTTAACATTTTTATAAATACATATGAATTGTCCCTTTTGTGTTATGTTAAGGTATAGTATATAGCTAACTATCAATGTTTGCAAATATTGCTATTTTAACATAGTTTAAAAATAGTAACATACCCACTTTAATGTAATAAATAATCAAATAAACTTGATGCATAATTAAAAATCAATTCAAAGTTTTTATAAAGTAAAAGTAGATTTTTTTTATAATTATATCTATAAAGATAGATTTCCAAAATTAAAATATGCCAAAAAATATGATAAAAGACCAAAGCTAACTAGTCTAAGTTCTTTTTGATAATACCTTTAAAAAAAAAAGATAAACAAATTAACTTTGTAAAAAACTAAAGATAAAAAATATAGCTATATTAAGTATAGTAAGTATAATTCTTTATTTTAGTAAACCTTTCTAAAATGCTTAAGTAGATATAGTAAAACAAATTAAAATAATAAATAAATTTTTCATTAGTCATATATTTATAATACTAAAACTATAGAGTCTTTAATAAGATAGCCCTTTTGAAAGTAGCTTTTTCTTGCAATAAAATCTGCCTATACCCTTTATTTAGTACTTTGCACCAAAATAGAATTAGTTCTGAGGTCTTTGTGTTATCAGAGTTTAATTTAAAAGTCTTTTTTTTATATAGTTTTATAACAATTGTAAACCTCATGAAATTATAATTGATAGCTTTTAATTTTGATAAGATTGAGCTGCTTTTAAGTCTTATTTTTTTTAAAATATTGCAACTAGTATATAAATATTCTATGTTTTATATCGAGGCATAATAATTTGATATATTAGCTCTTTTAATTATTTATTAAGATTAGCAAACAACATGTTATAGCTTTATATCAAAAATTTTAAAAAATTTACAGAACACAGAAGGCCTAAATATAATTTTTTTTAATTCTTAAAATTATTTTATCATTCTTTCTATTTCTTTCAGATGGTTAATTACCTTATTAAACTATCTTTAAAAGATATTTTTCTTCTTTAAGTTAAAAAACTAAAGCAAAAATTTATAATAGAATTTATTTATTAAGAAATGGTTCCTGATCTAAAAAAAAATTGCTTCATTTTTTTTGTAAAACATCATATCTTATTGCTCATTTGTAAAGTACTAAATAAACAAGATTTCTTTTTTGTTGCCAACTTTTCAATTTAGTATATATTTCCTATATACCAAATAGTTTTTAAACAAAAAAATTATATATAACTAAAGTTTTTAACTAAGTTTTACTATTTGATCGTTACTATAGATGTTTATCTTATGTAAAAGACCCTATATTGATAAAATCTAGATTTGTCTATAAAGTAACATAGAAATGGAGCAATCTAACTTATTTATTTTTACAATATTTTAAGTACTATAAATGCAATAGTACTTTTTTGAGTTTAATAAAATAGAAACTAGTTCTTCTTTTATCTTAATTAAAAAATTTTATGTAGCTGATTATTCTGTATCAGATATCTTAGCTTAAAGCTTTTTTAGATTCTTAACTAAGCTAACAGTTTGTTTAGTATCAATTTTTTTCTTTTTTTGTGAAACACCTTATGGTGCTAATGCCTCTATATACATAATTGTTTCAGGTAAATATCTTGTGACTTTAATTTAGTGATGATGTATCTAGTTAAAAACATGCTAACACTTTTACTAAAACTTATTAATATTTGCTTTTATATTAGTACTATAATCTAAAGATTTGTTATAAATATCTTATTTATACTTTACCTAAGGAGATATGGCTGTTTGAGTACTATGACTTTTGTTTTGTCATTATAATTATAAATATATTATTTAGCTTCCTGCCATTTGATAAGGGGTTATGTTGGACATAAAATTCTATACTTATTCAGCTAGTATAAAAATCTTAGTTATTTAAATTTTAATTTTATGCTCTAATAATTAAATATTTTTTCAACTAAAACCATATTTGAATAAAGATTTTCTTTTTTGCAATCTATTTAAATAATATTTTTTTAAAAAACTAAAAAATTAATTTTATAATTAATTAAAATAAATAAAAAATTTGTTGCCTTAATGCACAATTATCTCTAATTTTTAGATTATTTTATCACCTCAATGCTGCACAAGAAAAACATAAATACCATAATAAGATTTAAACTTTATAAAGAAAGCTGATAAATAGAGTTAGTCATAGATTTTGTTAAACATAGTTTTTAAGGTTTATCATAATTTTTTTTTCAACAAGGGCTAACTGTCTTACACTAAATGAAGAGTTTTTGTATAATTTTTTTAATTAATTTTATTTTAAAAACTACATTTTTTTTTATGTTTTTGTTAAGTTTTTTTTACATTCATCTAGCTTCTTCCAATATTAGTTTGTAATTTTTTAAATGATGCATATTTGCTTTAAGATGCTATATGTGTTTCTTATATAATATAAAATTTTTACAACTATGACTATACTAGTCTTAAGACTTATTAAAGCTATTGTTACTTATGCAATATTTAATTGATGTTATTTCTAAACAAAGAGAATTAAATTTTAAAAACACTAAGTATTAACTAAGTTAACTTTTTTACTTTTTTTCTAAAATTTTTTAGTTTAGTACTAAAATTTATAAGACTAGCTTTTATCAAAGCATTTTTGAGTACAAAAACATCATTAGTAAAGACATAACTTTACTAGTTTATTTAAACTATGACTCTTTTCAATGTAAATTGATAGTAAATGATTTATGTTAACATACATAAAGTACAACTAATTTGTATTAATTTATAGAAGATCCTCATATATATTTAAAAGAGAAGACTTAATTATTTTTTTGCATTGCCAAATAACCAGCACATGCATATATAATCAATAATATTTTGCCTTTGTGCATTTTTAAAATTTTTTTTAATTCTCTTTTATATTTTATAAATACTATCAATCCTTTTACATTTTGCTTTATATAATTTTATTTTATTGTTTATTAATAAACATATATTGACCTGATATATAAGCATTTTTTTGTCAGATAATATAAAGTACTGCTTCAGTTATATTAAACTTAAATTATAAACTTTTTGTCTATAACTTTTTGATACTATAAGTTTTGTCTAATTAAAGTATGATAACCTTGTGATAGCATCAGTTAAACTTAGGTAATAAGTTTTTTATCTAACATAAATTTATCTATATCTTGAGCTTACCATATTACATATAATCTTTTTCTTTTAGTCAGTACAAGTTTTATTAAAAAAATCTATCTAATATTCCTTAATAGCAAAAAGCAAGGAATAAATGTAATATACTAAAAGTTTTGCTATAAGCCTGCTTTAGCTGATAACTTTTTAAAATTGATTAACAATTTTTTTTATACTTAAGCACATAACTCTTTTTTTATTAAGTCTATTAGTCTATGCAAAATTTGAAAAAATGTTAGAAAAGATTATTTTGTTAAATTAAGTCTATATTCTGTGATTTTTTCATAATACTACGGATATAAAGTGACTAAAAAAACTACTAACTAGAAAAATTTAATTTATCTACTAACAAATTGTTTTATTCTAAAGTCAAATGTATTTTAGTTCAAGTCTGCACAAGTCAGATAGCCATATTTTGTAAAAAGATAACATAGTAAAGTACTGTCTCTCAGCATTCTCTCTAGATAAAACATTTTAACCTGAAGCCCTATATGATTGCAGATATAAAAATGTATGTTTAGATAATAATAAAAGTAAAAAAAGCTAAAAAAGAAAAATAAACTGATCTAAAACATTTTTTGAATAGATTTGCAATCAATTATTCTATATATTTATTAAGTATTATTATTTTTAATAAATTAATATTTTAAGTTATAAAATTCAATTTTAATATATTTTTAGCCATAAAGCACTTGACAATGGATATTTACAACGACTTTTATGAATTTACTAGCAGCTTTAGCTAAAGTTTTAGATATTTATTAATAACTGAAAAGTAGGCTGCAATATTTTTTGATATTTCATATTGGAAATAATGATAGATTGAGCTCCAGTTGTGCTTTAACTTTTTAGACTAGAAAACAATAATAAATTGATATAGTTTTGAAACAAGTATACTGTTTTTAAATAAATTAATTTATTTTTTAACTTAAAAAATAACTAGTTTTTTTTATTACAATTAGATTGATTTTTCTGAAGGCCAAGTCAGTTAGTTTGCAAACTTTATAAATTTCTTTATTAATTATATCATTTCTATAAGAAAAAAGATTACAAGCTTTATTGAGAAAAGTTTTTACTCATACATTTAAGAGGACTTAAGTTTTTATATTTTAATTAAGCATAATTAAAATTAATTTATTTTAGTAATTTATATATCAACTAAGCTTATATATTATTGTATAAAGTGAAGCTTTTTTACTAGAACCATTTAAAATATATTTTTGATAGAAAGAGGCTTTTTAATTGTCCTTACTCTAAAATATAAAGCTTTATACTTTTTAATTTCTCATACTAAAGGCATATGATTATAATCTAGTTCTAGTATATTGCAGTAATATAATGAGAAACAAGTTAGCAAACTTTTTAATTTTTATAATCTAATACATTATATTTAATAATAATTTTTGAAAATTTTATTAAGCAGGTTTTTAACTTTCTTTATACCATTTTATTAATTTCTAGTAAATTACAATTATATGCAACAAAATTTACAAACTTAAGTGTTAGCAATTTCTTAATATTACAAGCAACTATATAGAGACTTAGTATTTCTTCTTATACTCAAAGCAGTAATAACATCAGATAATATGTTTTGATTACATTAAGTTTATTTATGTGTATTAGCAAAAAATTAATAAAAAGCGCTTTTTTTTAAAAAAAACAAAAGTATATTATAATTAAAGTAATTTTCAATTTAAAAGTTTAAAATTTTTTTTAGTTAGCTTATCAATAAATTTCTCAATTTTGAACAAATTTTTGTTTGAGCTACATTAAGCATAGAAAAAAATTAAATTAGACATTTTTAATATCTCCTTACAATCTTGAATTTTAACTTCCTCTATTAATTCTTTTTTACTACAAAAAAACTTTAGACATACAAAGAAGCAGAGCTAGCTTTTTAAATTACCTTTGTTATTTATAATTAATTTGATAAGTTAAAGTGTTTTTTATCATTTTTTGAATTGCTACATGATAAAAAATTTCATATCTTTTTTAATAAAATGTTATATAGAAAACAGTCTAGTTTTTTCATATTTCAAGTTTTTGATCAGCTAAAAAAAAAGTTAATAATAAAATGATATTTTATAATCTACTGTTAATAAAAAAAATAACTACAAATAAATATTTATTGATCTTATACAGTTATAAAAGTAAAATAATAATATAGCCAATTTCTTATAAAAAGGCTCATTTAAGATTATAAACTTTAGGAATTATGATTGTAGACTTTATTAATTTTAACAAATAAATGTATTTTGATGTAAAGTTTTTTTTTTAAGATTCTAAATATTAATATAATTACATTATACTTAAATATTAGAAAATTTAAACTTTATTTTGTTTATAATATATTAATAAATTTACCTTTTTAATTGCAGTTTGCGATTTGAATCTTAATTTATCTATAAATAATAACAAAAGGATGTGCTTTTGTCAGATTATAAGAGTTGAGGTAAAAGATTGCTTTCTACTATAAACAAAAAAAATATTTATATTATGTTTTTAGATATTAATTTAATTTAAAAATTTTAATAATTTTTCTGATATGAGCCATTTTATAAACTAAAAAAAAACTTAGATATAATTTTATAAGTTTATTTAAATTATATATAACAGCTAAAAAATAGAAAAAATCATATTGATGATAAGCTAAATGAAAAATTTTTAGTTCTATAAGTTTCAAAAAACTTACTTATTTATCTGAAACGCTTTTCTTAAAATAGATCTTTATAAAAAATTTGTAAAAAAGATATAATATCAAAATAAGTCTAGTTGTGCTAAAATTGCATTTATTAAATTGATTAAGAAATTAAAAAACTTTTTACTAACGTAGTAAAAAGTGCTGATTAATTAGCAGATAAAGGTATTGAGTTGCTAAAATAATATAAAGTTTATTGTAGGCAGAAAAGAATTTGTTAATGATTGTTATCAACTATCTAAGGTTTATAGAGATTTAATTATTTTTTAATGTAGTGATATTTTTAAGATAAATTATAAATTAATTTGGAGTAAAGCTCTAACTGATAGTTAATTATATATTCCTTTCTTTATATGTATTTACAAATTATAAGAGATCTTAAAATTAATTAGTATATTCTTTAAAAAAAAATTACTTAGTATCTTGTTAAGACTTATTTTGCTGATAATGAGATAGAATATAGTTTAGTTTTGTTTGTAAATTTATATATACTTTAAATTATAAATTTATTAAATGAAATATTATTATTAAACTAAGTAAATTTTGTATACAGATAATATTTAATATAACTCTATTATTTTTTATTAATTATGTAAGCAAATAAGCTATTATATGATAAAAGTATTATAATCTAAGTTTACTTATAAATAGATTATAGTATATATTTAATATACTACGCTTTTAATTTAGTTTTTTAAAAGCTTATCTTTTCCTTATTAAAGTTATAATTAATCTAATAATATAAGCTTTAAACAAAAAAAGTCAATATGATATTATTGCTCTTATAAAAAAAAAGCACAATTTTTTACAATATTACTCTCTGTAAAAGTCTATTAACTTTAAGGCTGAAACTAAATTAATATGTATATAATTTATAGTTGTATTTTAGATATTATTACTTAAAAAGGTCTGATGTATTTTTGACACTTTTTTAGAGTTCACTTTTTTTTTGTAAGTTCAAAAGCTGTTATACTTGCTATGTTTTGATTCATATTTATATTGATCACAAAAAAGTTTAGCTAGAAACAAAAAACAGCCTTCTAAAAGTAATTATTAATCTAATTGTTTTTCTATCAATGATACTAGCTAAAGATATCAAATAAAAATTTAAAAGCAAAATTTAGATTTTAATAATGTGATTAATGCTTAACTTACTAAAAAGATATAACAAGTAATGCTAATTTCTGATTCTTATATAATTATTTTTAGTTGTGTTAGATTGAAAACAGTTTAAAATTCTAAAAGTTTATAAATCTTAACAATTTTAGATAAAATTTGTTTATACAACTCTAAAATTTAGAAGAATTTATCACTTTTTATGTCAAAAATTTTAATAAAAAAAATTTTTCTTACCTTAAAAAACTGTATTTTTGCATATATGGTCTATGATTTAAGAAAAATTAATTTATTATATCTTTAATTTTTTCTCTATATTAAAAATTAGCAGATTCTAACTCTCTTTTTTAGTTAGTAATACATATATAACAGAATTTAAAAAAAGAGTTCTTATTTTTTTTTTATACTTGGCTTAATTTTTTTTGAGATGACTGATAAACTTAAACTAAAACTTTAATTTATACATTTCTTTTTTTATTATAGTATAAAATAATCTTATGAAATTTAAAAAGCTTTGACTTAATTTGTGTAACTTTTTACAAATGTAGGTATCTAATAAAATATTAAAGCATTTATTTATGTATATATAGCTTTTATTGTTGCTGCACATCTAGAAAATATATTATAAATTGAGTAAAAAAGGCAAATGATAGTATACAAAGCTACAAATTTTGCCTAAAATATAATAGCTTATTATAAATTAAAGAGTTTAAGTACTAGTATTCTTAGTTATGTTTTAAATAATCTTTGTTTTTTATATAATTTTTAATGTAAAAATAAAAATAACTGTACAATATAACAATATAAATATACAGCAGGCAAAAAATTAATATAAAAAAAAGTATCTATTAATCTTTATATAATTGATTATAAGAACTCAAAAAAGTAAATATTTGTTCCCCTATATTTTAGCTTTATATCTTTTTAGTATTTTTTATCTACTCCACCTTAATAAAAAAATACATTCTATACCCAACAACTTTTTTTTACTTACATTAATGTAGAAAAATAAGTTAAAAGTTTAAAACATCCTCAAATTAATAGTAAGATTAGTTATATAATAAATATAATATCACTATTTCATATTATAATTAAATGAAACAAAACAGTCCAATTTTTTGTTTATCAAGTAACTTTATTGATAGCATATAGTTATATAAACTAAACTAGATTAGCAACAAAGCAAAATTCAGTTGCTTTAAGACTAGAAAAATTTAGGTCTAAGCCATAGGTTTTATATACTAAAAGCTATATTGCAAGGTATATTAGTAGAAAATTTAATAACAAACAACACAAAACAACAAGTAAGCAATAAATTCTAGTTTTCTGAATTAAATTTTTGTGCACAGAAATATATCTTTTAAGTTTTAATAGTGAAATATAATAAGTTTGTTAATATAGGTCATCACTTTGTTTATGTTTATATAATATAGTAAACCTATAAATAGCTTTGTATTTAGTGAAAAACTTTCATATTAATTTAAGAAAAAAAGAAAAATGATCAAAAGATTTTAATAAAAGTATAAAAATATAGGACAGTAAAAATAATATAAAAAAATAAAGTTATATTTTAAGATCAACTATAAGCGTTGTATCATTGACTGACTTGCTTTTCTTTTTATCTAGTCAATTTAACCTGAATTCTTTTAAATCTATTTTTCACTTGTAATTAGATAAAATTTTCTTAATAAAGATAGACATTTAAAGTTTAGCTCTTTAGTTAGGTTAATTATGCTTTATTTATAAGTAGAGTTTATTATAGAGCTTATCTATATATAAGTTATAAGCTATATAAATTAAACTTTTTCTATTTAAAAAACTATTTAAATGTTTTTACTAAAAGAAATATATACTTTTGTTTTTTTGTCAACTATCATCTAATAAAATAAGGAAAAAATATTTTTAGAAAGAAACAAAAAAGTATTTTATATATATATATCAAAAAATATAATTAAAAAATTTAAGTTTTACACAAAAAAGGTAAAAAAAATTAGATAGATTCATATTTATTAACTATATTTACAAAATAAAGAACCAAAATTTTTTATACAACAGACTTAAATTTAAATAAGCAAAAATCTGCAATTATATATATAAAATGCTTAGTTATACATTTCTAAAAAAATTTAAGAAAAGCCTATATAATTTAAACTAATAAACTTTAAATGATATCAAAGTAACTAAGTAAGTAATAACATGATACTCAAAATGATAACTTTTTATACTTATATATAATAAAAGTTTGCTTATAAAAAATTAAATCTTATAGTTTTTTCAACTTATGTTATATAGAAAATTTTATTAATGCATAATATCTTGGCTTATCCAAAGCTATTTCTAGCTATATAAAATACAATATATATTAAACATTTTAAACTATAGTATAAAAGCCTTAAAAAGTTGAATATACTTAAAGTACAAATTTATACAAATTTATCAGCTTATAAAGTTAAATAAGCACTAGAAATGTCTTTTTAACTCTGCTTATTCTTATATCATAACTTTATGCCTAACAATTAAAAACATAGTATTTATGATCATATGTTAAATTTAGAAAATATATTAAGTAGTGGCAGATACTTAGAAAATTCATTTTAAGTTTATAGATATGACACAACTAAAAAAAAACCTAGTAGCATCTAAAGATCTATTTTTTCTATGTACCATCTCTTAGCTAAGCACAAGTTGCTAATTTTACAAAAGACTTAAATAAGGGTTTTTTATTATTATCTTAAAGTTTAATTATAGTTAAAAACATCAAATTAAAAAAAACACTATATCAAGTAGATAAATTTTTTTGTATAATTATAATTTGTTTAAAAGTTCTACTTAAGTTAATAATAGATTTATGTCTATAAATCTAGATTTTTTATATGTTTACTTTTAATATTAAAAAAACGAATTTTTATAATTAGAAATCAAATATTAAATTCGTCATACAAGTTTTTTTAAAAAAATTTATGCATATTATTAATTGTTTATTGGTTTAAAATTTAGCTATATTTTATCTCAGTTAAAGTAAAGGACTATAAACATCTAGATGTCAAGTCAGGAATATTAGCAAAGTGTAAGATAATACAAATAAGTTATAAAACAGTAATTTAAAAGATAAAAAGATAATACATATGTTTGTCTTAACAAAAAATTTAATCACTTATAAAAAAAGTAAAAATTATATAAAAAAGGTTCATTTAGTTATTATATTTCATGCAAGCAATAATTTTTAAATTTTTTTAACAAAAAGTAAATAACCTGTACAGTTAGTAATCTAACAATTTTAATTATACTAAATTTAATACTTAGATTCATTTGATATTAGCCTTTATATTATATTTTGATATAAAAAGTAAATCCTAGAAATAAAAAAAAATTAATTAATAAATTGATAAAAAGTAAAACAAAAACTCAATTTATGTACAAATTGAAAGCTAGTAAATTAAAAAATCAGTATTTTTACTTTTTTAATATACAGCTTATATATTAGCTATAGATATAGATTAGTAATATTAAATTTACTTAAATAACATTAAATTTGTACTTAAATTTGTAAAATCTATAATTTTTATTATTCAGTTTTGTATATAAGATCCTTTGTGATAAATTTTTTTATTGGTATATAAAAGTTAAATTTTTACTGACTTTTTTTCTTGAATTGCAAAAAAATACTTTGTATAAACTTTTTTTTTCTGTTATTACTAAGTATACTAGCAAGATAACCGATAATAATAATTATAGTACTGATAAATTCATTAATCAGTTTATAACAAAACTTTAAGATGCACATGTATTAAATATGTTTTTATATTATAAAATTGTATATAAGCAATATATAATCTACATTATATTTTTATTTTTTAAAATTAATGCTTAAGTCATCAAGAAGTGTTTTTTTCTATAATATTATATTAGTTATACCTATATACTCTATGTTTTTTTAATTAATTTTCGTAAATTAAATTGGATTAAAATAAAGTGTTAGTCAATTACCATGATGGTTTTTTAGCTCTCTTAAGAAAAAAGATTAACAAAAATGAAGACTAAACAAAAAACTTTTTTTTACTTAAAATACACAATTAAAGTTTTGCATACAAATAGTATACAATAAGTTAATTTAAATATCTTAAAGAAAAACTTGATATGTAAATGTTATATATTCAAAAAACTAATATTTTTCTTATAATTTGTAATTAAATAATTATTAATTTTAAATTATATCTTTATATGTAATTTTAGCCAAAAAAGCCTAGAAATCTCATAGATTTTCTATAATTATAAAAAAAAGTTGATGCTTATATAACAGGATTTTAAAACAATTATTTAGATAATCTGATGCAAAAAAATAACATTTAAAAAAATTAGTAAGATGCAAAAATAATTGAAAAAGTAGGACCTAAATTGTTTTTTCAGTTTAAAAAGTACTTAATTATCTGATCAAATGATAACTCAAGGGTAGTACTAGCGCCTTATCAAATTATAGCTAGAAAGTGTTTGATTTTACCATACTTTTTAAACCCATGAGTGATGCATAACCTTAAAATAAAGTACAACTTTTTATTTAATCTTATACATTGCAAAGTTTGCTTATATAATTGTTTTATAAAATACAATGTAAGGATCCACTTTTTAGGTTCAAGTAAATTTAGCTAAAACTACATTTTTTTTTGTTTTTATCCTATGTAACTTTGCCAGCACTTTGTTTAATAAGTTTCTTATTACTTTTTTTATAAGCAGATTGAGCTTAGTGATTTTATTTAATTAGAAATTCTGCTTTCTTTTAATAATTAGTAGCAGGTTTATTTAAGCTTTGATCTTAAGTTTATCTTTTTTATTTAAATGGCAGATACTACAGAAAAATCTACCTCTATTGATTATATTATATTAAACTTAAACAATAGTAAGCAAAAATTTACTGTGTAACATCTACTATAAATAGTCTTTAAAATATACTATAAAGTGCAATGATTATATAAACTTTACTAGATAGACTTAAAAAGCATTGTGAGTATATCATATATATACTTAAACATCATTGCCTATAAAAGCTTTTGTACTATCTATAAGTATCTTAACCACAAATTAAAAGTTATCTTACTAAGCATGCCACACTTGGCTATAAAACATTTAAAAAACATTAAGCTTTGCAAAAAAAATATAAACTGCTCAAGCTTCTTAAATAAGTTTAAAAATTAAATATATTATAATTATTTGATTTTATAGAATTTTAAGCTGTTGATTATTATTTTTATGCTTTTTTAGGTATAAAAAACCGTTTTTACCAGAGATGTTAGTTTAGAGATTGAGTTTATGTAAGTAAAATTTGCATCTTTTACACTGATGAAAGGAGCCATAGATTTCAAATTAGCTGTAGCCAACACATTTTAAAACAATAGCACTATATTCTTTTTATTTTAGCACAAGTGTGCCCCATATCATGGCAGGTACAAAAGGCATTTTTACATTTAATTGTAGTACTAATTTTTTAGATACAAATGCATATACATAATAAAGTAAAATCTACATTACTACTGCTATATAGGAGTAAACTTTTGTTTATTTTATACTATTATATCTAGATATTTTTATAAAAGTAAGACTTATTTAGTGTAAGCCTGAAATTTAGGCAAATTAGGTTTTTATTGCCATTACTAAAGTTTAAAAGTAATTTAAGACAGTGCATTAACCAGTAGCAGCTTGATTTTGTTTTATAAGACATATTTTTTTTTGAATTAAAAAATTCTAAATTTGTTATATTTGCCTTAACTTTAAAATTAAAACCACTATCCGTAACAATTGTTTTACTATTTAAGTTTTTTATATAGCATTGCTTTATTATATATATAAAGCAGAAAAAGAAAACTTTTTTTAGTAAAAAAATTAATTAAGTTTAAGCTTTTAAATATTATATGCAAATGGCTTAATCATTAAGTAGTGTATCTGCAACATAGCACCTATTGCTCTGTAACTTAAAGCTATTTATTTTTTAATGTTCAATTTAGATTTAGTGCATAAGAAAACACTTGTTGTAGGTTTTTATTTATGTAAAAAAATTATACTTGACTTTTTAGACTTACTAAAATCTACTAATATTTTATTTCTTAAAAAAGCTAAAAGTTTAAGCATTATTAATTAGTATATTAAATGTATACTACAAACCATTAATTTTTTTAAAATTTTTATAGAAAACAATTAATTTGTTGACAAAGCTGAACTTTAGGGCAAAAGATAAGTTTTTGTTAATCTATTTTAACTAAAAGAGTTTTTAAAATTTTAAAATATCTTAGTTTTATATCTTTTATTAAATGTTGTATTAGCACTTTCTTAAGATCTTTTTATTCTAAAAACTTTAACTCGTCTTAAAGCTTGCATAGTTACAATGTTTTATATATAGTTCTAAATATTTTTTGGTATTAAATGCTTATTAAAAATATAGGTAAGAGAACATAAGTCATCCTTATATTAAAATCTAGAAAGTTTTACACCATATTTGGTTAAGAAAAAAATCTGAGGCCTTAGTATTATAAAACCTTGTAATAATTTGCATATATTTTTAAAAGATCCTGGCTCAAACAAAATTTGAGGAACTTTTTTTTATATATTAATAGATACCTTTCTTTATAACATTGCATTATATAAAGCTAAAAAAAGCGACTGATAACAAATACTCTCTTTTTATATATTTTACTGCTGCCACTATTAAGCTCTAAATACTTATTTTTTTATAAATTTTTAGAATAAAACTTTAAGCTTCAATTATATAGTATATAAAGATTAAGATAATATTGGCATTATTACTTGGTATATTACAGAAAAAAAAATATTGAAAAAGATACTAATTGTAAAACATATTTAAAAATAATAGATTTTACAAAAAAAAATTAGTTTTCTTAATTTAACTTGTTTTAAATCTTTAAAAATACTTAAACTGTCCTTGTTATAAAATCTACTATAACTACTATCCCTTAGTATTAGTAGTTACAAAAACAGGTGATGCATGTAATTATAAACAAAAAAAAGTTTATAGTCTTAATGGTGTTCCTAAATAGATTATAGTTTTTGTTAAAGCTAATGAAATTCCAATAGTTATATATTTAAGTATCAAAGTTTAACACAAGATTAAAATATTGTATAAACTATGTCATCATTTATATCTTCAACCTGCTAATCTAGGATTACTCTAGATAGATTTTTATTCTAAAAATTTAGCTAAAGCTAGTTCAAATTGTCAACTATAAATATTAACTTAGAAATTTTCGCACATTATAGTTAATCTACTATAAGTTATTAGTTAGTAAAGTTAAAGATCTATAAAAATATATATAATGATACTAATTTGCATCAATAAAAATTTTATCTTCAAATTTGACTATTAGATGATAGTTATTAAATTTTTTTTTGTTAGATACCTTAATTTTTCATTTTTTAGAAAAAATTTAAAGACTGCCCATTATCACTATAGTTTATAATTACATATGCTTTATTAAAATTTACAGACAAACTTTTTATATGTTTGCTTGTTAAAATATTAAAACTAAAATTACTTTACTATAAAGAGATTCAATTAATTATATATAAAAGTATAATTTTGTAGTTTTAAAGCTAATTATATAAAATAAAATCAAAGACTAATCTTTTTAAACTTTACTATAACTTTTTTATAAAATAACATATATAGCTAATTTTGTCATTTTTTCTTATTGTGACTGTGTGTTTTAGACTCTTATATATAAGTGAAATGAAAATAATGTATTGTATGTCTAAAGATAGGTTTATTATACTTTTAACCCTTTTTCAAATTATCTAACAAGTTCACCTGATCAAATCAAAAGATCAGTTACTGGCTACACCTTCAAGTAAATTAGTTACTCACATAACTAGGAGGCCTTAAAATAAGGCATAAGCATACAGAATTTGATGAAAATCACCCATAGTACGAGTTTTTTTTAAGAAAAAACTTATACTTTTTAAAACCTGCATGACAAAATTTAGTAGTGTTAGTAAAATAATGTTAAATTTTTATATATGTCAACAAGAGAATTTCTGCTATTCACATATATGCATTGGTGTTAAAAAGTAAGATCAATCTAATTTATACAAGAAAAAAAACATAACATAAAACTGTTTGCTTTATTTATTTCAAAGATAAAAGCTTATATTTTTTAGTAATATAAAAAAATTTATTTCAGTTTCTCTGTTCACCTTCTGCTGCTCCACTTCAAGAAAAATATCAATTAGTATTTTTATTTTTTATAAAGATAGAATCTAACAAATTCAATAAGGTATTGAGCTATATATTTTAAAATGTATACTTGCAAAAAAAATCATTATATGATTTTTCTTGTGTTATTATATTTTGCCTTGATCTAAGGATCAATTTAATCTGCCAAAGAGAAAAAATTTAAACTGGATAAATATACTGTTTAAGTGCAATTTATATTAATATCTGAAAAGTGTAATAATAAAATTTTATAAAAATTGAAAGTATGTTAAAATTAAACTTTTATAAAAATTAGTTTTTATTTAAACATATTTATCTTTATATAATAATGATCTCAAATTAGAATTTATAGCAGTTGTAACTTCTAAAAATGATATTTAGGTTTTACATCTAATTACTAGGTCAAAGTATAGTAAAAAAGAAACATAAATTTTTTTATCATAACAAATAATCTATTTAATTATAAAGTAATAATAGCTCTATTAGCCAAAAGATAAGTTAAATTAAATATTATGAATTTTTTAAGCATAAACAAAAATATTTGATTACTCAGTATATAAAATATCTTATAGTTTTATTTCCTTAAATTTTTTTTCTATAATTTACTAAGCAGTTATAGAGCTTCATCATCAGTATAGGTGTGCTTATTATATATCTAACAAGAGGTAATTAATTACTCTAATAAATTAGTTGGCCAATGTTTTTTATTTTATAACTTAAAATCTTATTTTTTTACATCAAGTTAAAAAAGTGAAACTAAGTATAGAAGAAAATTTAATTTAATAGCTTATACATTATCAATAATCTTATTAGGCAAGTATTTACTAATCATATATTTTTGTTAACTATCTATTAGTATAAAGATACATAGCTTAACATTTTAAATAAGACTCTATGTTTATATTTTGTAGAAACTTTTTATATTAATTTGTTAATACTTATTCAAGTAAACAAACATTTTTAAATATATAGGTAAATTTTTCTTGAGCTTTTTTTTGTGTTCAAAGGTTAATTTTTTAGAATTCATTTTTTTTATTCTTACTAATTTAAAGACTTTAAATTAAAACCTTTACATAAGTTTAATAGTGTAATGTAATTTAAATATATATATATATATATATATTAATAAATTAAATTAAAAAATATAATACTATAGCTCTTTAAAGGTCTTTTATCATAAGAAACTATCTGAAATTTATATAATAAGTGACTTAATTTTACTTTTATATGGAAAAAACCTATATAAAAATGTATATATTAAACCTAACTTTTACTTTATTCTACAGGACCATAAACTATAAAGTGCTTAGCTAAAGCATTTTGTATCATCTAATTATTGATATGTATTTTTCTAGCTGTAAACTTTACAATTTTTATACCAATCACTGTTTCTATAATTATTATACCTTTGTACAGGTAGATAGCCTTTCACTTACTAATATATAATATCAATTATTTATTAGCTTAGTTTACAGTTTTATTTAATATTTTTATATTAAGTAAAAACTAAACATAAAAGAAAAATTATTTGGCTTTTAATTAATTTTACTAATTATTAAAGTATAAAGTTAGTAATAAAGATACTAATTTATAGTTTTAATTATTATACATTTAAATCAAATTCAACTGTAATTTTCTTAACATTATATAAAGTGTTTTTAATTTATATTTCAGAACTCACTAGTTAAAAAATAATAAATATAGATATATTTCGATTTTGCAGTCATTATAAGAAGTATAATATCTATTTAGAGATATTAAAGTGCAAATTATTGTTTAGATAATATATATATAGATAAAGTAATATTAATAAAAAAAAAATGTCTAACTTTGTAAGATTATATATACTTATAGAAAAATATACTTTATAGCATAAGAACAATATAAAAAACAGAAAATTATATAAAATTTTAAAATGTAATAATAAATCTTAGCTTGCTAATAATAGTTTGACAGCTGAAATATTATATAATAAAACTATTTAAACAGGCTTAACTTTACAAAAGTGCAAACAAAGCTATTTTTTTGCATTAAATTTTTTACTGATATTTTATCAAATAACAGGCTAAAATTATTTTTTATATCTATAATATATAATTATTTTAGGATAAAATTTATTACCCTTCAAAAATGATAACTACATCAAAATTTATTCATATATAGTAAATTTTAGTGCTGATTTCTTTATAAATTTATATTTTATTGCTGATCTGTTTTAGACTATATTTTTTAAATTGTTATTAACCTAATATATATTTATAGCTAGCAATAATATATAATTTTTAAGATATATTGATATTTACCTACAATTACATAGTTGAATAAAACATTTGTTTAATTAAAATTAATAAAACGCAAAAAAATTATATATTGCATTTAGTAATATAGTAGTATATGACATTCAATTAAAGTTTAAAATTACACTATAATTAAGCAACTAATGTGATTATACATGTTATATATTATATTTAAAAGAATTCATATCTATTTATATTGCTGTAAAATTAAATTTTTGCAGGAGGGATGATAAAACATTTTTTTTATAACTTAATCATATTTCGTTTAATAAAAAATAATTGTTAGTGCTATCAATTTTGCATAGTAATTAGACGATTTTTATGTTTTTATAAAAAAAAATTTAGGTATAATATTTTTTTTTGTTTTTGTCTTATAAGAATTCAAGTTTTTAACAAAAATTTAATGCCTTGCCTAAACTTTTAATTGATATATGTTTGTTATCTATCAACTATTTTGATGTCAAACAACTACCTAGCTTGTTTAGCAACATAACTTTTTTAGCTTTATAATTATTAGATTAAAATTTTTATTAGAAATATAATAAAGAAACATTAAAAACTTTTTTCTCTTTAATAGCATAACCTTATATAACATTAATAAAAAATTTATATATATATAAAATTATAATCTAATAACTTTAAATTGTATTTTAGTTAAAATTGATACTTTCTTACTATAAATAAAAAAATTTTACTCATATATAATTTAATATATACAGTAAAAGTAGATATATATCCCATAAATAAAGATGTAGTCAATTACAGTCATTTAAGTTATTTTATTGTAACACTTTTTTTTACTAAAATAACATATTAAAAAATTGAAATAAAAGCCATATTTGTATAGTATGCTTTCTAATTTGAATCTTATCAATAGTCCTCTTTTATTAGGATAGTAGCTTAGATAATTAATGCTTAGGATCTAGTTAATCTTTTTTTAAGTGCTTTTTTATTTATGATATCTTTATAAATTAAAGTTTTATACATTTTTTTAAAACAAGATTAAAATTAAAAAGTTTTTTTTTTACGCTTAAAACTAATTAAGATAATTTAATATAACTTGAGCAATTACTTTTTTTTAAGTTATTACTTAAAATTTAGGCTTTGTATTGTGCTATTAAGCAACAAAGTACATTACTGGTTATTGCTTACAACTATTTATATATGTCTGCTATGATATTTTTTTGTAAACATAGTATTTTTACATTTAGCCCTATATTGTTAATTATTGAATTTTGAGCTAAATATATAATTTAATATTCTTTGTTTGTTATCTATCTAATCAGAGATTAATTTTTAAAATTTTTTAAAATTTAATGTCATACTGACTTGCTAATAAAATTTTGTTTAGTTTAGTCATATTTGATATTATATATTAAGCTACTTTATCTGTTAGTATATTTAGAAACTAAGCAACTAAAGGTTCAGATATAAATTCAGCAAGTGTTTGCTATTTAGGATTTAAATTTAATAAAGCTAAAAAAATATCTAGTTCTTTATTAAGTAAAATTCTATATTTTAATATTAAAGATTTAAAGAAAATTTAAAATCTAAAGCTAATTTTATTAACTGTATTAGTTATAAAAATGAATTGTAATATTTAGTGTTTTTATAGAAAATTTTAAGCAGTAAATTTACATGGCTTTTTTTTGTAACTTATACTTATTATTTCATATGTAGTAAGTATACCAAAAATATTGGACTGTTTTATATTGTTTAACAATAATTTTAATTTAAACAACATTTATATTATTTAAAAGTTCTTTAATTGTTGTTTAATAAAAGATAATATTTAGAACTAGTTTATAAACTTAATCAAGTATAATGATATCTATTTTATATTGTTTTATGTATTTTTTATAAAAACTTTTTCTTTTAAGCTAGCTTTTTACCTTATAAAGTTTATGTTAATGTTAAAAAGATACAAGCTAACAATACTAAATGATACATATTACATATTTAGCATTACAATGTTTGATAATTATAATAGTTTTAAAAGCCCTTTTTTAATTTTTTAGTTTTTAATTATTGTAGAGTATTTTTTTAAATTCTATTGAAAATTAAAATCTTTTTACAGTATTTATTAGTTAATCCCGAGCTTATATATAAAATATATCTTATAAAATTTAAATTATACTAAAATTTAGTTACAAGTGTGATCTGTCCAATTTCAATAATATATTTAGCTATTTTTTTCTATTATACTTTTTTTTAATTTATTTTTTAGTTATTTGTTATTTTATATAAATTGATAATTTATATTATAAAATTAACTTTATTAAATTATAAAGTGTTTTTTTTAATTTTAAACTTAAATTAAGCCTTAATTTATTAACCTATCATCATATATTATCTCTAGCATAGCTGCACAATGAATTTCCTAACTTGAAATAGAATTTCGCTAAGCATATAAATATAACTATAATTTTGTAGTTTTATTGTATCTTTTTTCCTTATAGTTAAGTATTTTAAACAGTTAAAATTGTTTTTCTTTTTATTTTAAACAATAATTTTACATCATTTAAATTTAAAGTCATAATAAAGACTTTTTATTGCATTTTTTCTGTTTTAAGCTGTAGTTAGTTTTCTAAGTCTACATATACATTGTATATGTAACTATTAGCGTAATGTTACCAAATTTAACTGTCTCGATTTCTCTTTTATTTTTAAAATTGTTAAGACTTACTATATATATTTAAGTTTATTTAGATATTGTAAATCTATACTTTTTTTAGCTATTGAAACTATATATCTATTTTTTTTAATATTCTTTTTTATAAACACATATCTGTTAACTTAGCTTTACTTCTACTTCTTGCTAAAAATCAAATTTTTGTCTTAGTAGTTGTATATATATTTTTTTTCTTTAGTTATTAAATAAATTTATTATAAACTAAAATAGTAGTAATAAACTTAATATCTTATACAAAAAAATAAATGAAATATTTAATTTAATTGAAAAAATTTTAAAATTTGATTAATAAGAGTAAAAGCATATGGATTATCAACAGTTTAAAAAAAAATTATTTAAAAAATATTATCTTAGCTTTAATAGACTAAGCATTATTTTTGAAAAAAAACTTATTTTTATTGACTGTTTAAGATACTTGTTTTATTTTTATGTTGAAAAAAAAACCCCAATTATATTTAAAAAAATGTAAATGATAAAATTAAATTACAGATCAAAATAAAAATAACTAAATAGCCATATTAAACAAGCAAGATATTATAGACTTGTCAGCTTTATGTCAATATATCTTATATTTTAGGAAGAACTTTAAATTTATTTTAGTTAACCTTTAGTTATCGCAATTACCCTTACCATGTAGTTAATGACCATATTACACTAGTATTGCAGTTTATATCATTATTCTCATTTAATAAAAACATAGTATTACCTAAAAATTTAAAATTTGTAGTAAATTTTTGTATAATATTTTTTTCTACATAATTAGTATCTGCAAACTTAAAATTATCTTTAATCATTATAGCACTTAAAAAAATAGTTTTCTCTTATTTTATATTTTAGTTTTATAATATATAATTTAATTTTTTTCATAATGCTCTATATATGTACTTTGAATTAAGTAGTTACTTTTACAGTCTTTATATTTTTTTTGATAATTTTACTATTCTTTAATTAAAAAAAAAACTTTCTTACATCTCTTATTAACTAATACTTAAATTAGTATTATTTACCATCTAATATACTTCCAGAAGCATAGAATATGTGAGGTACTTTTTTTAGCAGATAAACCATTAAAATTAAAAAAAATTACTCCCATATAGTAAATTTTTGTCTAAATCTAATTCTAATCTTTGCTTTCACAGCAATTTATCTGCTAAGACTTGAAAGTACTAATTTTTTTACTACATTATATTGTTAAACTTTTTTTTTACTTACTATTATGCTTACTCTTTGTTTACGGCTTGTTTTTGCATTCTTTAGTCAAATTTTTTTAATAACTTAGTTAAAAATTATAATTCTCACTTTTTGTAGCCAAAATTACTGTTAAGCAAGCTTTTAATCAATTCTAAAGTCAATCAGCTATATAAATAATATAATTAAAGTTTTTGTATACTAACTTATCTAATTTTATCAATATACACTTGAGCAAGATCCTTTAGTTCAAGTCTTAATTATCTTTAAACATATCTTACTAAGTTCAACAAAAAACTTATAAAATCAACTATAAATAAAAGGCATCTGAGTTTAAAACAAAAGAAACTATTTTTTAGTAGTTAATTGTAATAAAAATACTTATATGTACTTTTTAACAGATATATATAAACTTAATATGTTTATTTTTTTTAGATGGTGCTTTAAAAAAGCATTGTAACTAGTAAGTATTTATATAGTTAATAAAAATAAGCTTTATAATCTACTTTTATTGTATTTTTTACTAGTAATATATAAAAATAGTATGCTTCTTAAGCTAATTAAGTATAACTAAGCCTTTATATATCTAAATTTATAACACATAAACAAAAAATTTTGTTATATGTAAACTTTTTATTTTGAGGTAAATATTTTTAGCAGACTCAAATAATATATCTTCTCTCTATTTTAATAAACAAAATTAAATAACTTTTAAGTTTTTGCAATGCTTCTTAAGCAGCATATACATAAAAAATACAACATTTTTTATCTAAATTCCTCTTAAAAAATTTGTAAAAAAAAATATCATAATAGAGTGCATTTTAGCCTTTAATAATATATTGCTGTATATTTCTTTAACCTACTAAAAACTAAAAAGCTTGAAAAATCTAAATCAATTAGTCTTAATATATTCTATGCTTAAATTTTTGATCTAAAGATATTTTAAAATAGTTTAGGTAAAAGTATATTAACTAAATTTCTTTAAGTATAATTTGAATAATATTATTTATTAGATAATTTTAAATTAAAATCATTATTACTAAAAATTTAAAAATAAATTTATATTACTTTGTCTACTTTACTATAACCTGATTTATATTTTAAAACATGTTTAAATTTTGACTAAAAATTGCTATAATTTTTTATTTAAGATCATAATAATGCATATATCTTTATCCAACTAATAGATTGTTTTCTGCAACCTTAAATTTAGTAAAAATAAATATCTTTAGTTTATAATAAAAAAAATATGTATAGTTAAGCTAAATAAGCCTACAAATTATATTAGAGTTTAAGCTAATTAATATTTAATACTTATTTTCTACTTTTTAAACAAATTTTTTTATTTTTTTTGTTCCATTTCTATAATATATATTCTAATAAACTATAATCTAGAATTTTTATTTTAATGCTCATTCCTGTTAAATTTATTAAGGTATTAAAAAAGTTGTTTTTTATGTTATAGCCTTAAACTTCCAAACATCAAATAGAACTATATTTTATCTATCATTGATAGTGTACTTTAAATCTCACTTTATGTTGAAACACTTTCAGATTAGTAAGCTAAGTAAGTATAATTGGCATGATAATTTTTCAATTCACAACTTGTTTAAATGTTATACTAGTGCTTAAAATAACATTATTAAGCATAAAGATATAAATTAAACTGTAATGTGTTTTATTTAACTAAAAGTCAAATCATTGCCTAATTAAGTATATTTTAGTTTTGAAGTATTTTACTATGCTTTTTTTTAACTAAGTATCATATATTTTCATTTAATCAAAAATTGTAGATTATTGAAATTCAATAACTTGTCTTTATTTAAAATATGATTTATAAATAGTAAATATGTTGTGTACTACCTTAACAAGCTTTTATTTTGCATTATACTAGATATAAGGTGTTTTAAGATGGTTATAGTTAGTTATAGCTAAATTTAGAACAAGCAAAAAATTCTATATAGGCATATATAAATAGCTAATAAAATCTGTTGGTCCTAATTGTTTATAATCAGCTAGGTGATATGCTTATCAATAACCTTTTCTTATATTTTACACTCTATTTGTAGCTTATTTATATCTTTTTTAAAAAAAATTATACTATTGTCATCGTTCTCTTTATCTATCATTATCAAAACAGTTTTGTTTCAAAAAACTTAAGCCTAATTGTAATACAATTTTTTAGTAAAATTAATTGTAGTATACTATATGCGCAATTTATAAAGCTTGTAACTAAAATTATGCATTTTTAAAGTTAAATTTTTAAAATTTATATTAAAATCGATCTTTTAAGCTTTAACTGATCTACTTTATATTTTTAACTTAGCTTAATTGTAAAAAAAAAAATTTTTTTTATAGAGCTCTATTAACATAATAATAATAATTATTATCTTAAAGTATTTCTTAGATCTGAGTACTAAAGTAAATTTGCTAATGCAGATGCAATGTTGTGTTATTTTGTAAGATATATTGCATAGCTTAGGAATACTAATCAACTTAGTCAAAAATTTTGACTTTTCTAAGGCTATACATTCTAGTCTTAATAGCTTATAAAAAGTAACTTAAATTTATAACTCTGTTTGTGACTAAATCAGACTATACTTTTGTAAAACAAATATTAGTAAAAAAATAGGTTTGCACCTTTTAGAAATCTTAAATATTATTTATATTTTGCATTAACAAAATAATTTGCTACAAATTAAAGTTAGAAATTAGGTGTTTTTACGTTTAGAAATTATTATTTGGCCATTTTTTAGTTTGGTAAAATCAAACCTTTAGTTTTGTTTTGCTGTATATTAAAGTTTACAAATTAATATTTCACTTTTTTAATTATATAACTGCCTTCTAAAAAAGTAAGTGTCTTTATGTGCTAATTTATATAATCAGAATTTTTATAACCTAATAATAATTTATAGAAATACAAGTATAGCTCTCAAGTGTTATTATAAGGTTTTTAAAAAACTTTTTTTTACTGATCTTTATAGGCTAAAGGTGGGCAAATTCTAATTTTAGTAATGTTTATTAAAATGACAAAAAAACAACCCTGTTATTACACCATATTACTTACATATTAACCACTTTACTTTTTTAGTTTATTTTTGATAAAGATATTAACATTATGCTTTTTCCTTACATAAGAATACTATATTCTTATTTTTATCTATCTTTACTTAAGGTCTTTTTTTTATGCTAAGTAATTTTATTATGTATTTTACTTCTTTAATAACATAGACAAAATTTAATTTTCATGTGCTAAATTTTTGTCTTATACTTTTAATTGATAAGTAATTTATTTTAAACTTCATAGGTGCTACTCCTATAAAGCTACACAGTCTCTCTGTAGTAGAACCTCTAGCTATAGGGTACTAATGGTATGTAGTTAATGCTATATTAATCTTGTTTCTTTTGAGTCATTATATTTAAGTTTAGCTATAACCTTTATAATTTTATTTTCTGTATTAAATTTATAAATATCTGTAGAGAGCAGATCCTAATATTCTGAATTCATTATAGGTAAACACAGCTTTATAGCCATAGAGACATATGATCTCCCACTATTCCTTATTCAAAATATAGGGATATTATATCTGATTACAATCTTGTTTTCTATAAATACATTAATATGTACTAATGTTCTTAAAAAGATAATTGTACTTTATCTAAAAAAATTATAATGTTAGCTACTTTAGAACATTATATACTAGATCAAATAAATTAATAACTTTCTTATAACATATATAACAACTAAAAAGAAATTCCTAATTAATATTATAGATATAAAATTACTATTTATAAAATTTCTGCAACTAATTTGTTTTTTTTAGTATCTCTTTAAAGTTAGATTTTAAAAAGAATAATTTAGTCAGAAATACCATAAGATAATTTAGTATTTTAACCAAAACTATCTAATATTTTGTTTATATAAGCTGTTATACTCTAAGCTCTCAATTTTCTTCTGCCAAATTCTTTTCTTTATGACATAGCTATAAAATTTAAACAGCTAGCACTTCTGATTGGTTTTATATATGTTTTTCATTATCTTTTATTTTTTTAAACTTACTAGAATTTCAGGTATCATATATTAAACATCCTTGCTTATATTGGCTTTTTAGTGCTTTTAGTGCATTATTTTTAGGTATTACTTTTTAATATGCCAATTAGTCAGTAAGTGTTTATATTTTTTGTACAGCCTATTTTATAACCATTTTTTTTATGGATGTTTTGATCTATTTCGCATTTTTTTGGCACTTAGTAGTAAAAGCTACTGTTAAAATATATGAAAACACTGTTAATTAAGCCAAGTTTTTTTTAAGTGTAGTGTCTATAAGCTACACTAAATGTTTATGTTTTTGTTGTAAACTCTTTATTGACTTTAAACTGTTATAATATTAAAATTTAATAATTATTTTCTCAATTTTTAGTTTGCCTTATGATTTCTAATTGTAAAAAAAAGATTTTACAAATTTTTCAATATTTTGCAAGTGACTTGAGTAACTTTGTTTAATTTTAGAGATTTTTTAAGATTAGCAATAACTCAACATTTTAATTTTAACATATCTTTATATAAAGCCTTATAGTATATCTCATCTACTTGTTAAGTTATATCTATTGTACTGTGCTATATCATTTGTCATAACAATTCCATTTTTGCCAGTAAGTCTTGCACTCTTATTATAATTTTGAAAATCTTTTTAACTGTTTAAATAAGATTACATTCGAGTAAGATATCTACAAAAAGTAAAAATTAAGCTATCCATAATGCACACTAATAGTTTATCTTTTTATAAACTAAGCATCTAATCACTAACTTTACTTATACTACTCCAATTGATTTTATATAAAAACTAGATGTTTATCAATTTTTACAATAATTCAATAAACTAAAAATTAAAAGATTGTAGTTTTTTTTTTATTTAGCCTAACTAACATGATGTGCTTTAGAAAATGTAGTTTAGATAATTTTCTAATATAAGTAGTTTATTATATAGCTAAAAATTTTGTCTATCTACCATTAATACAAGTAACACTACTATATATACCATCTTAATTTTAATACATATTGTTAGTTCTGCTTAGAAACTAAAAAAAAAACCTTACTGTTTCAGTATATATATTTTATAGTGTGCTATATAAAATTCTTTTTCTTAGCACATTAGACTAATTTGTATTTGTCTTTTATTTATAGGCAAATTTTTATTTTTCACTAAATTATTTACTTTTTTAGCTTTAAAAATTTCAGCTAGTTTATGATTTAAAGATTGATTATTAAAATTTTTTGTTTACTTGAAAAACTAAGGTTTCAAGAAAGCTAAATATTTTAATATTTAAACGATATTAAAAACCAGTAAGGTGCACTAATCCCCTTAAGCACTCTTTTTATCTAAAATTAATATATAAGTCATTGCATCAGGCTTAATATGTCTAAAAATTTTTCTAGACCTGTGGTTAACAGCTTTTACCTTATAGTCAAATTTGAAATAATTTTAAATGAGTAAGCTTCTAAACCTTTTTTTAATCTTTGTTATACAAAGTGTTGGCATGATAGACCTTAAATAGTAGTGAGCAATTTTCTTCTGTATACTTAAGTTAGTCAAGTAAAAACAAGGTTACAGAAATTTTTTTAGATTGTTATATCTGATTTCCATATATTTAAAAGTTTAATTAAACTTTTAAAATCCTGTGCTGTAATAATTTTTCAGCCCTATTAAATTTTTTTATTCTAAAAGTTAATTTTACTAAAATTGAGTAACATTAATTTACCTTTATTAGTATTTGATTAATAAAAAAAACTAACAAAATTATAAACAAAAAGAAAGCCTATTATATAAATAGTAACAATGATCTTATTATCACTTGACACAGCACCTTCTTGTTATCTTTTTTTTTGTCAAAGTTTTCTCTTTTATCTAAAAATTTAATCTATTAGCATAAAGTTGGTTAAAAATTATATAGTGACTATAAAAATTATATAAAAAGTGCTTAATAACATTTTTGCAAACTCAATTTGTCTGTTATTGCTTCCTTAATCTTTTTATAGCACATAAAAAGGTGATTGTTGTTTTTATCTAGGTATTTTAGGTTTTTAAAGAACTTATCTTCTTTATTTTTTTTAATTAATTTTTTTTTATTGTTTATGTTATTATTTGCAGCTTTATCAGGTTGTTAGATAGTCAGGCAGTTAATCATTGTATGTAGAAAAGTTTAAAGCCACTTCTTTTAGCTTTCTTTTAAAATAATGGAACTGGGGACAATATTCTTTTTTTATTTAATGAGCGCAATTTGCTTCTGTTTTGCCCAAAATTTTAATTTAGAATTTTAATCTCTGCTAACATATTCTATTTAACTTACAACTTTTTTCTACTATATATGTTTTGCTAAGCAATTTTTAAACAATACCTTATATAAAACCTTATGGCCAAAAATATTGTTTATTATTATATGTTTATATTTACAATTTTTTTTATCTTTTGGTTAGCAGTTCTAATCAATATAGACAAAAACACATGTTTGAAAAAAATATATACAAAACAATATTGTGTCCTATAAATAAACTCTAGATCAAGTCTTGCATAAATAATATTAGGCAACACCCATTATTTTTATAATTTAGTAAATCTATATATATTATAGCTAATATATATTTAAATGTCGTTTTTTTTAATTAAAAATATAGTATTGCAAAGTCAATATAGTTAGACAATGATCTTTTACTAATTTTGTCAGAGCTAAAAAAGTTTAAAATATACTCAACTCATAACTTTATGCCACTCAAAAAATTTTATAACAAAAAAAAATTATCAAATTATTTAAAAGGTTTGATATGTTTTTTTATAGATCCACAAATTTTCACAAAAACTTTAAGTTAAGCAAAATAAACTTTTACGATCCGGAAGTCTATGGCTTTTGATTACTTTTTATTAAAAGCTTTATCTCTGGTTTCTAAGACTTTATGCAGTTAATGTACTTAATAATTTTTATGACTATCTTTTTTTAGCAAGATTATCAAGTAGTATTTCTTAAATTTCTAGGTCCTAAGTTCCCTATATAGATATTAAAGTAATTATGTTATATACTGCTAATATAGATCTTAACTAACTTCTTAAATGCTTGTTTAAAAATATCATGACAATACTTTATAAGCAATAGATAGCCAGTATAGATTTTAGACTTAAAAGAGCATTGTGTTTTGTTAATAAAATGTTATGTTAGTAAAGATTCTGTTATAGGTGGCATAGTTGTAATAAATGAACTATTGTTTTTTTTATAGATTTAAAATCAATTCTTTAATACTTTAGCTCAAAATTCTTTAGCCTATGAAGCCTTAATTAACATTAGTAAGTATTACTTGCTTTTAGTGACTAACTTTAGTTTTATTTTATTTTACAGTAATTTAATCTTTACTACTATTTCTTATATAGAGTCTAATTTATATTGTTTAAACATATTAGCAAATTGTAGCTTTTAAAAGTTTTATACTAACAAGATTAGTTGTGAAGCCAAGTTTTAGCTTATTAAAAAGATTATATATACTATATTCACTGCTTATAAAGGTAACAAGTATAAGTAGAAAACATACTAAACATCCCGGAAATAGTTGCTTTTACAATACATAACATATAAATGCAATTTAGTCTTTAAAATATTAACATATACTCAAGCTTACAAATATATTTAATTCTGAATTCTATTATTAGGTTCATACTAAATTTCAATCAGATATAGTTAACCTGTCATATTTAGTCTTATAATAATAATGTTTTATTAGCAATTTAAAAATATTATATTAGCTAAATTAAGATCATTGCACAAAAATACCTTTTAGTATATTAATTCTTAAACATTTATTAATGTACTCTATTATATTGTTTAAGTTAAAGTTTAATTTTGTTTATCTTAGCATAAGAAAATGCTTTATGTTTACTTGATTATTTATACAAAAAATTAAAAAAATATTTAAGGTAGTAACCTAATATATCTAAGGTTATTAAATATAATTACTTTTTGATACCAAAAGATTAAAAAAGTAGCTTTAATACTTTATAGTCATATAACTTAGGCCTAAATTAGTACAGATATATAAATATGGTAGCTATAATACTGTAATCTATATTTAATTATCTACAAAATACTTAAACTCATTAAATCTATTTGAGTTGTTAATATTGTTTACATTTCTTAATTTTAGTTTAACAAATTTAAAGATGTTAAATATCTATTGCTGATATATAATTTTCCTTTTTTTATTCTCTATTTTTAGTAAATTTCAGATTTTGATAAAGCTAAACACTATATAATGAGATTTTATTGATTTTTATTAATCTAGATTAGATATTTATCTAAGCTCTATAGGTTAAACTTTATCTAAGTTTTTAATTATATCAGATTTTATCAAAAAAAATTATACTAAACTAAACTTTAATAGGTAAGGAGATATATTATGTTACAAACTAACTTGATTTTAGGTTAAGTTTTAACCATATTTTGTTTTTTATCGTTATGTATAGATAAATAATAAAAAACATACTAAAATATTAACTAAATATAAAATAAATTTGTATATTTAATTATAACACAAACTAGAAATACCAAAAACAAATTAACAACTATATTGCTAATTTGTCAAACATATTGATAAAACAGCCTTTCATTTTGTTTTTTTGTTTTAATTAATAAACAAGCTTAGCTTAATAAAGCATATAACTTTTTTTAATTTTTAAAATTTTAAAATTTTAAAAATTATGATAAATTAAAAATATTTATAAAGTTAAACTATAACTATTTAGTTTTTTTATTTATAGTTAAAGTAATTTTTTTTATAATATGCAAGTTTATCTATTTATATACCTAATAAAAACTTTTTTAGGTCAAATCTATAATAGTAGAAAAGTTTTCTTACTTTATCTTAATGCTTTTCTCAAGTTTAATTAAAGTAGCACAATGAAATAAAATTTTAAGCTTATAAGTATTACTATATAGTTTAAATTATTACTAACAATTAGTTTAAAATAAAAAAACATATAGGTTTCAGTATAGGTTACTACTTTTTATATAAAAACTTTTATAATTTTTTCTATAAAGTGCTAATTGTATTCTTTAAAATTTTAAACTTTTACTATAAAGTCTTAACAAAGTAAATATCATATATGTTTTAGGTTGTGCTAATAAAGTCTGCAAGCAGCACTTTACATAAAATATATAACTACACATCTATAGAACACAAAAGATGAGTAACTAGGGTAATAGTGTCTTTATAATGATTTACTGTTTTAAAATAGGATAGGAAATCAAATACTAATAAAAAAAATTTACTATAAATTCCTTTTTAAAAAAAAATGAATTTATTTATCAAGATTTCAACTTTTTACAGTATTATATCAAGATAGATTTCTTAAGTTATAACTTCTTGAATAAAAAAATTATAGTTTATGATTGCAATGATCTTTGAGCTTTTAAGTTATATTTTTTTCCAAATTGCAATATTTAATAAAATAAATTTCAAGTATTTTACTTATCTAGTTACTATTAAAATTTACAAGACATTATTTTTTATTTGAAAATATACTATTAGGAAATTTGTTAGGCCTACAAGATAAACCACTATTTTTTTTTAAATTATACTGCACTTTTATAAAGCAAGGCCATTACTTGTTATTAATTCTACTACTATTATATTCATCTACAAACTAATTTGATGTCTATATATAAAGTACATTAATTTCTACATTACATCGTTTAGGTACTAATTACAAAATCCTTTAGCTTTATTAAGTTGCTTTTTTTCCTACTAATTATATTTTATATGTCAAAATTATTTAAAAAGTTTTGACAGTCATTTAACAAAATTCTTTCTTTATGCATAATCTGTTTGTTTGAGCTTAACTTAATTTTTGTCTTTATTTATTATAAATAATACTTTTTTTTATTTAGTTTATCTTACTTTAGCCTCCTATATAGTTATTTTATTTTAGAAAACGTCAAATTTGTTTTACTTTACTGCAAAATAGAAGTTATTTATCTTAGACTTGCAGTTGTTTAACTTAGAGCTTTGCCATATAAAGATTTAATATGCGTAATATTTTTTTTTTGTACAAATCTTATATAATTGAAAATGATACTTAATAAAGTAATTGATTTTTTTGTTTAATTTTTTTAGAATTTTCTGAATTAACTTTGATATCACTCTTGAATAACTATTTTACTAAAAATTTATTTATCATATTATATGTTAAATACACTTCCGATTAATGCTTTGTTTTTTATCCTCTAGATTATAAATTCTATAATTAGTTCTATCTTATATTAAATTAAATTGTCTGTCATTCTTACAAACCTAACTCGATTTAACCTTTTAATGCATATACTAAGAAATTGATAAAAAAAATCAATTTCTAGTCATATATATGTTGTAATTTTAGAATTGAAATCTATCTGCTATAAAGAATAACGCATTATCTTGGAATTTATATATTATAGTTTTTTAAATCTTTATTAAGATACACCTAAATCAGAAAATTGGTACTTGAAAAGAAAGCTTTGTTTTTAATTTACTAAAAATAAGTTACTGTTTTCTGCCCATATAACTTCCTCTGTGAGGTATATAAGACAAATTTCGAACTTTTTCTTCCGCTTTAGGATGATATTGTTGGTTTTTGTTTCCGTATGATTCACTACCTTGGTTGAGAACTTCTCCTCCTCTTTTTTTGATTTGATCCCATTCATTACCAAGTTTTACTCTTGGGTTGGAAAGTAAAGTAGAAAAAGCTTCGTTTTTAGTCATGGCACGGCCAGGCCCGTAGCCTGTGCTTTTGGGGGCATTATAAGAGCCTGTAACGCCATTCTCACTAGATGGATGACTAGGGTTTTGTCTATGGTATTTTCCTTTGTAAGGTAATCTATCTCTACTGCTATAAAGATCATTGTAATTATTATTTTTAAATTCTCTGTTGCTAGTCTCAGCTGGGAGAGAGTTTGAAGTATATCCATTTGATGGCACAGCAGCGGCAAGTCCGAATAAAACTAAAGCTTTGAACATTTTTGTATTTTATGTCTTTGTAGAAATTTTTGATGATTTATTATTGAATTTGGCTCTCTATATATACTATTCAAACAAAATTAATTTTAAGCCATGAAAAACGCGAAGTTGGAGATACAAAGTTATTGTTCTATAAAAATACAATTCAAGATGCTATGTTACTGGCTAACCGCAATCCAATATATTGTTCTTGGTCCTCACTTCAATCAATTTGACTCAAACACGACTTTATCAATATGTCTATGTGTAAACGAAGATATGAATTTTATTAGTAGAACCGATTTTGAGAAACAACTAAGCTTTGATCGGTACACTCGTCCTTAGTAAATTGATTATACATTAAGCTGTTTTTCAGTAATGGTATTGTCACTAGAAAACGTAGTCTTTTTGGAAATTTAGGACGATAAATCTATTATGAAAATACACACTTTACCAGCCAAAAGTCAGATTCTCGTTTACAATTAAACGTATCTAATCAAGTAATTTGTATCAAGTAAAAATCCTACGAAACAACTAACTCGAGCCTACTCCGTATGATAGAAAATCTATTGATAACTGCAGAATCTAATTGATTGTCAAATTTAAAATCGTGTCTTCTGAAATATCTTAGTTAATTTCGTTTCGGTTTCTTGCATTGAGCTACTGTACATTTGGCCCAAATTAAATTTGATCAATGTTAATAAAACAGAGGCGGGGCCCAACATGCTGTGACCGTAGCATATCTATCAAAACAGTATGGAGTCTAAGCTGAGGCTGTTAGTCTTGACCCCATACCGTTTTTGATGTATTTGCTACGGTCACAGCATGTTGGACCCCGCCTCCCTTTTACTACATTTTATGTAATTTAATCTTCAGTTTTCTAAAATAATTTACCATCAAATAATTGTTTTTTTCGAATATTTTTAGTATTTTTTTTTGTAAAAAAGAGCTTGAAAATTTTGCATCCAACTTAATTTTTACTAGATGGATATTATTAAAAAGTGCTAAATTTTATTTTTGAAGGTTGGGTTTAGTGGACACATCATATTGGGAATTGATAAAAAAATTGTATCGGTAGAAGATTTGAAAAATTATGAATTACTATGGACTTTGGAAGTCCAGTTTCTTGGACTTGAAATTTAAAATTTCATCGAATTGCATAAATTGGGGCAGGACAAGATTTGATCGTCTACCCTAGCATAATCTTATCAATTTTAATCATATCGAAAGATACACTTTTTAGAAAAACAAGCCTGAATAGAATTTAGTTGAAGATTTTTTATCTGAACCTGGTATGAATCGGATAAAAATTAGTCAAGAGAGCAAATTATAAGTCAAATTCGACTTGTCCAAATGTACAGTTTGCAAGGCTAACTTTAGTTTTTTACCACAATCTCCTAATAATTTAGACACCGACTTCAACTTTCTAAGCCCTTGTAGCATTTCTAATTAGTTGATCAATCAAAGCCGCTAACATGCTGCCATCCTAATCTAAGTGAGATACTTTATTCAAGCTCGGCTTTATCGAGTATTACTTTGCTATATTCTTTTAAGAATCGAAAGTGTCAATTTTATAATATCAAATATATCCGAAAATCAAAGAAGACATGAAACATCATATGAGTGTGCAGAAGCCTAAGTAACTAATTTCACGGGAATTTAATGTGATGCTTTGGCAAAGTAAACCAAAATAACTCGTAATTAATTTTAATATACTTCAAGTGATTAAATTACTTCAGTAAATTTATGCAAAGTGGTTTTTAAATTTAGTTGAACCAAATCCCAAATTTCTAGTAAAATATGTTCTCCAAGTGCGATTTTATTGGTTTGTTATCTAGAATTCATTTAATTTGATTTGTCTTTTACGAGCCTTACCGAGTTTGTAGAGGGAACTAAATTTACAAAACGAACTTTGAAACTAGTATTTAAAATAGTTAAACATTGATAAATCACTGTCTTCACAAAATCCATGTCTTCTTTGATTATTCGATATATGCGCTGTCAGCCCCCGCCATTCTGAACAATAAATTAAATTCCAGCTTTCTAAAGAGTACAGTCGTCAAAGCTAGAATATACCCGGCAAAAAGAAATGAAATACCCTGAGTGAGACGATAATTACAAGATTCTAAAAGGATTAGCCCATATAATCTCGTTATCTAGGATAGATTATTATTATTGCGTTGTGAAATTGCTCACTCTAGATTATTACAAAAAAGGTATACTAGTTGCTAAAATGTATAAGCATCTTTAATTTTAAATCATTTTAAATTTGAGGTTATATATATTGCTTTTAGTTTAATATTGTTGATATATTGAAGTTTTTAAGGATGTTGGCCAAATATTTGAAGCATCGGCTAGAAAAATAATGTTATAACTATAAATACAAGGTTCCTCAAAATTTAGATCGCGAGTCGTAGAGAAAACTAATCCAAAACTGAAATTGATTTTTTGTCACGTCTCTTGTTCGAGGGCTCTTTCTTTGTAGTTTCTTAATAACGTTTCTCACACAGGGTATTTCATTATTTTTGGGATGGTATTTCATTTCTTTGTGCCGGGTATTCTAGCTTTGACGACTGTAATGCTTTTGAATCAAGATCTAAATTATATTGCAAACTCATGAACACTATCAAAATTGAACTAGAATTATATTTGGCCGTCCTAAAATATGATGATTTTGAGGCTCATGCTCTGCCTTGAATTTTGAAACCGAGTCTCTTCGCTCCTGATTTAATCACCTTATATAACTCAAAATCGCAATCTTATGACTGTTTTTTTCCTTTTTGCAAATTTTTAATAATAGAGTCATGTTAACTTAACACTATCGCTACTAATCGCACCATGAGGTGTTATGCCCAGATTCACTTACTGACCGCCAACGCAAAATTATGTTTGTTTACCTACTGTCTTGCGTTTCTAAAGTTTTGATTGTGTTGATTTACAAAAGCTGCCGTAGTTATACTGTTAATACCATTTAGAGTACTTTAAACCATCATTAGTAGGGCTAGGGAATCCGTAGGGTCCGTCTACTTTTTCTACCTTATTTAAAAGGTTCGGATTTTCTTTCCACTAAATTAATATTTAAAGGTGGAGATACATCCTTAGAAGCTACGAGAGGAATCTGAAATCACCAATAGCTTTATAGCTGAAACCTGCAGCCAAACAAAACGAGATTTTAGTCAATCCGAATATTACTACTGGTCAATTTAGTTTATAGCTTTTAAATTCTAGGCTAATCAACGGAATTAGTTAGTGTGTTTAGAAGTTTCAGAGGTTGAATAAACCAATAAGTTCGCTCAGGACAAAAACCTAAGTGAAGAATAGGACCCTACGGATTCCCTAACCCTAATTATAGTAACTTTTTAACGCTTTTTAATGATTTTCGACTAAAGGATAGTAAGTATTTTAACGTTTTCCGCTCGTAATAACGCGCTTCATAGTAACATCAATTTCAAAAAAATAACAGCCTCGATAATGAAATATTGATTTCTGAATTAGCGGAGTCAGAATTAACTGGGGTTGCCTGTAAAACATTTGATCACCTGGATAAAATTGTTTTAGCGACCAATCTATTTCAGAATTTAATCGATTTAATAAGGTGAATAAGGATTGATTTCTAAATTTTAAATGCACGCGTCCAGTAACAATTGAATTGATATTTAAATTGATAGCTCAAAACCAGGTCAACGAGTGGGTTGGTGCAGAATGTTGATGCCACAAAAAATGAGGTAACTACTGGTAACCCGCCGCAAAGCACATCTTCATTGATAAGTAGGGATAATATTACGGGGTGGACCACCCCTTTCCCACCCTTTTTGCACTTTTGAGCAAATCAGATGCATTAGAACAACATTTTTTCTTTTCGGGTTCCGTGAATTTTTCTTATGTACACTTAGACTTATTGTACTTCAACAGATTTTTTGATCTACTAATCAGAGTAATTTTTAAAGGAACATTTTTCCAGCACCTTAAATTTTCATATTGATTTCTTCGACGCATGTTTGCACCAAATTATCTCTTAAAAAGTTTTATAAACTAGGCATGCTCGCATAAATAGACAGGTCAGCTTCAATATTTCCAAACACTTATTCTCTTTCCAAGGAGCTTTAATTCCCACCCTAAAAGTTAATCACCAAAAATTAACTATTTTTTATTAGCTAGTTTCGGATCCCAGACTGAAATTTCCACCCTTTACCAACGCTTATTCAACCCCATAGTTGCGTCCCTATTGATAAATCTTTCTATTATGCAGATGGGAATTAAAGTTTGAAGATTGCCTGAAAGTCTGGCAAAAAATCAAATTAAATTTTAATTATACGCTTGTGGTAGTAGATTTAGCCTTTTTCGCTTGATGTAAGCGCTGAAATTATTTTCAGAAAAAAATTATTCCTATGGCACGAGTCAAATAGGTCTTTATGCATGAAATTGTCATCAGACTTTTAATTTAAAAGTGGGAGATCTTCGAATTTCAAGTCTCAGATGTTGTATTACAAATACAATATATATATGACGGATTATATGCACCGCTATTGGGTTCATATTGCATGATATTGATTGATTAAATTCAAATTAGACCAAACGTAAATTTGTTATAAATATTAATAAGTGTGGCTAAAATTTTGAACTCGTCGTAGCATCAAAGCAATGCTCCTTTTGCCTTGATCAAATGTCAAAAAAAATTCATACTTTTTCCAACTTATATTTTTCACTTGAATCAATTATCTGGAGCACAAGTCACAAGCATGGCGATGACTATTTTTTTTGCTATGGCTTTCACAAGACTATTAACCTGACACTTAAATGTTTCATAATACTGACTCATAATATTCCCAATTAGGCTGTGTATGATTTCTCATATATATATTAACTATGTATAGTAATCCCTAGTATAGTAACAAATTATTATTTTAATCTAAAACAGAACTGTGCTTACTAAACTGATAGTTCTGTAGAAAAATTCTATCTTACACTTCATACAAATGATCTAGTTTCTAGTACTCAAGATTAAATTGAGGCATTGTTAAAGATAAGAAGAACCGGTCTTACATAAAATCTCAACTTTTATCCTGCAATTTATATTAAAAAAAATTCCCATCCGGTTAAAAAATTTTAGTGTTAGAATAAAATATATATTTTTTCTAGTTTGTCCAATATTTAAAAAGCATCATTTTTTTTATAAATTTATTATATTTCAAGTAGATATATTGTATAAATAAACTAGCAATTTAAATCAATGTAAAAAAATAAACAGTTGTTGGAAAGTAGTAATCTAGATTATAAATTAATAACTTGAAAAAAAAGTGTAGTAATTATAAAAAAGACAAAGTAGCTAAAAAGTTGGTTTAATGCCAGAAAGCATAAGAGAAACTAAAAAAATATAGTCATTATGTTATCATAGTTAATATTAATAACAATTTCTCAGCTTACCCTATAAAATTAATGTTTATTGCTTTTCTCTAGTTAGCTAAAATTCCCTAAAACTAGACTAGTGAAAAAGGTTGTATCATTGACTTAAAACTAAAAAAAACTATTATTATAATTAAGTTTTTTTAAAATATTCTACTTGTGGAAAAAAAATTCTAATAACAAAGATAAATAAGCTTATTTTAAAAATTATATAATATACAAAGTAAATAACTGATAAATATAGAAGATAAAAAAACATTTTAGTCCCAGAAAAGTAAAATTGTAGGTTTTAAAAAACTCTATAAGGGTTCAAATTTAATTAGATGAAAGACTTATATTTAAAATTTTAAAAATTATAGAAAAAACTTTTTAAGTAACAAAAAAACTAGTAATAAATATCTTTATAATGGTATATATAGAACTTTTTAAGGTATAGCTTCACAATAGATAATTTACAATTTATATTTTTTCTAAAAAAAAACTTAACTTTAATTAATTAGTTATAAAAAAGATAGACATTACTAGAATTTTATTTTACCTTTAAAAAGCTTATTAGTAATAGTTATCTGATTATTAAAAAATAAACCTTGTATAATACTCAAATTTTTTAAAGTATAATAAAAAAAGTAACTAAAAAGCAAAAAAATCAATAACATAGAAAAGAATTAAAATTAAATGATCAAAATATGTTTATAAATTATATTAAATTTTCTAAACTAATTTTAGACTTTAAAAGTAATATTCTTTTTATATAGGTTTTAAAAATATCATAAAACTGTACTACATAGAAATTTAATTACTTTAGGTTTACAGTGTTATCCTGACCATCATGCCTGCTTTTATACTTTACTGCTTTTTATTTTAAGCAGCTTAATAAAATATACATACAATTAACTTAAACTTTTACTAACACTTGAAATATATTCACTGAGAGACCAAGATGATTTTTCTTAATCTTTTTTTTTTTCAGCTTTGAAATTCTTATAATTTAAAGACAGCTATTATATATCAGAGTAAACCATTATTAGTCTCAATTTTTTTTAAAAAGATACTAAAGACTTTTAAAAATTTACTAACTAAAGTGTAATTTAGCTAATTGATAAAATAATTACTCAAGTTGATAGACATAATTACTAGGTCATTTTAAACTAGTATTATAATTTTATAGATAAGCTATTATAAACAAAAACTTTATTTACTTAATTTTGAATTAATATTTTATACAATGCTTATTTTTTTTTGAAAGCAGTAAGCAAAGACAAAAGCTATTGACTAGTTACAAATTCTTTCATTATTATCTAAAAGTTATCTTATTATCTAGAATATTTAGTAAAATCATTTATATTGTAAGCTAATAATTTGTATTGGTCATTTTTATACTAAAAAAAAGTAAGTAAGCAAAAAAAATAATTAAAAAAATAAAAAAAAAGTTCTATAAGGTTTTTCATCAGGATATAAACTTTTAGCTTATTAAGTATATAAAATAATAACCAAAGCTATATTAAGTATTTTTTATTTTTAAGAATAAATTTAAGATATATATGTTTCATACAAGACTAATCTATAAAGTTTAGCTTATATATAATGTTTCTAAGTTTGCCAAATTTTTAATTAATTAAAGTTAAGTCTTTGTTCTTTTTCTAGCTATGTAAATATATATAAAATTTATTAATAAAAGCAAAATATAAAACAAATTATTAGCCTTTTTACCTGTAAGAAAAAAAAAAGATATACTCAGATCTTGCTGATAACATATGTTTGATAAAAAAAAAGTAAATAAAAAATTATTTTTCAGTATAATATTGTAACTCTATTATTTTTATTTTATCAAAAAATTAACCTATTTGCAAAAATGCAAAAAATTAAATTATATTATAATTCTATTTTAAAAAAAAAGAATAGTTAAAACTCAATTTATACTGCTTTTAAGACTACATGGAAATTTACTTTTTATAATATTAAAAGCATTAATAAACAAGTTTTTTATGTTTTAGTATATTAATAAACTAGTCTATCTATAATTTTATATATATATATTATAAAGTAAATTTTAAGGCTCATATTTAATTTAATTGATATTTTTAAATCTTCTATAATTAATGTCCTTATATAACAGTTGTTTTGTACTAAAAAGACATATTAAAGTCATATAATTGTTTACTATTAATTGCTAATTTGTCTTAAAAGCTTAATTAAATTCTTTTTAGTAAAAGAATACAGAAAAAAGAGATTATAAAGCTAAAATTAATACAAAACTGCTTATTTTAGTATCTGTATTGAAATTATATAACTTGTTACCAATTAAAACTAAGAGTCTTTCAAAAAGGTTTACAATCTATTAATTACATATAACTACTATATGCTGCTTGAGTTAAGAGGTAAGATAAATTTGTTTAAATTAAGTAAAATAGGCTACATTCTTTATGAGTAAGATTTTACAAGCTATTTAGCTATATAGATTATGCTATAATGATATATGCAATGAATTTACTATTAATTTATATGAAAAAAATTAGTTTAGATCAATTATGTACCCTTAAGTACTATTATAAAAAAATTCAATTTTTTGTTTAGTAGTATCTGCTTGCTTTTTTCTATCTGAAAACCTAAGGTATATGTATAAGAATTAAAGATTTTGAATATAGATTAAAACCAATCATCTTCAAATTACAAAGTATCAAGAATAAACTTGTCACTATTTTAACTATGATAAAAACATCTATTTATTTGGATATTTTCACTACTATGTAATTTTTTTACTTAATTTTGCTCTTTTTTTACATTTAATATCTTAAGGTTAAAATAGGCTACTATTTATTTTTCTTAATAAATCTATATATTTAAAAATTTTATTAAAATCTATTTGATCCATTTGGTAGCAAGTTTTAGATTATATAAAGGGAAAGCTAGGCAAATTTTTATTTAAAAATATATTATACTTTATAAGGTAGTTTGTGATTAAACTAAGCTGCATACATGATAAGATTAACATAGAATATGTAAATTTTTACATTATTGGTATACTAGAAGCTTGCCTTTAGCAATATTTTTTATTACTATCATATACAAAATTGATAGATAACAATGCTAATTATTTTTTTTGCATAGATATATAAAATTGCCTTTAAATGTCTAAATCATTTTATAGAGCAGTCTTCAAGTTTTATTGAAAAGATAGCTTTAAATAGCTTTTAACCTTTACTTAGTTATAATTAAGTTTATGTAATTTGACCTCTTTAAAATTTTATTTACTTAGATTTTTGGCTAATCTTTTAGCTAGACTAAAAATTAGAGTTTTTGATACTACTATAAAACAAAGTAGTGGCTTTGTCAATAGATTTTAATAATTAGCAATTAAACAAATCTAATACCTTATAAAGGAAAGACCAGCTTAGTAACAATAAATTGCAATAAGGAGAGGTAGTTATTTTTCGTAACAATTTTTTTTGTCATAAAATTATCTGTATTTGTTAGTATGTATCAACAAAAACCTTAAAAATCTAAACTTTTTATCTAAATATGTAGTTATTAATTTATTATATAACACATTTATATATTTTATGTTGCAGCATTAATGAATTTAAAAAAAGTTTAAAAGCTCGTGTTGTTGTATAAAACAAATAAAAAAGTGTTTAGCAAGTTTCGATCTAAATCTTTAGTAATTTTTGGCTTAAAATTCTTATATACTGCTTTTAATCTCATTATTTGTTTAAAATATTAATTATAATTAAGCTTGATCTTATAAAAATTATTTCATGAGTTAAAATTTATTTTATATATTTTAAAATGAACTGAATATACTTTAATTGTAAAGTATACGTTTTTTAAGTTAATAAATTATTTTATAGTTGTTTTTTTATTATAAATCTATTACTTAAATTATATATCTAATAAAAAAACTGTTTCAATATTTAAAAATTAAAAATTTGCAAAAAATAATTATTTTTAAAAACTTTTAAACTTTTCAAACTATATATTAGTATGATTTTAGATATAATATTATATCAAACATAACCTATATAAAACTCTTTTAATTTTATTAGTATAAATCTAGTTAAACTTGTACTAATATTATACATATATAAGAAATTTTAACTTTTTGATTTTTATCTTTATATTTAAATATAAATATATTTTTTTATGTATATAATAATTTAAATCATTTAAATTATTGTGATGGAAAACTTATTTAGTAGAATTAAGCAAAGCTAAATTTTATAGGCTTAAGAAAGGTTTGAGAAAGCATATAATATTATATTTTTATTTTTCTTTGTAAATATAAATAAAAAAAATTAAGATTATATCAATTTTATGCTTAAATTACATGATACTTTCTTAATCTTACTAAAATCATTATGATTTTTTCACTTTTTTTCTAATTTTTTTATGAAAATATTATTGGTATTATTATAGTTCTTAGTCTTTGAATTAAAAAAAGTTGATTTTACTATATTTAATAGACCTTTATAAATTTTTTATGTAATTTATACTATATTAAAGATAGTTATTTAACAGTAAATACTGTTTTATCATTAGTATATAGAAGCTATATAGAATGTTAATAGTATAATTACTAAAAATTAATTTTTTTAAAATAAAGTGTTAATCTAATGTTTTAATATATTATTATAAGAGATTAAGTTTTATTATAAGCTCACATTTTTCATAAAAATATCACAACTAAAATTTAGATTTATTTGATCAAACAATATTCTGAAAGGCAGAAAGTAGTAATTTAAAATCTTAAACAATAGTTATTTCTATATATAGTAAAACTTTATTTGTGTAAACATCTTAACTGTCAAGTCTGAGTATATTTTTACTATTATATTTTTT